>JAUMTS010727008.1:0-12014 GCA_032273385.1 Ophiopholis aculeata | reverse complement strand
GATGAACTACATTTTGACATTTTCCAGTTCTGCCATACTTTTATATCAAAATTGTACAACCTCAGAGCTGAAATATTTTTTTATTTTGAAGCAATTAAGCTAGCAACAAAACTCTTCCATAAGCTGAAGTTATATACATTTTATGTACAGAAATACCTAATTTCCTCTTAATTATATTCCTCCCAGTACAAACATTTTAATTTGTTCACACAAAATCAATGTCAAAATCTGTTCTGACTGAAACTATATGTATTTGGCTTCATTATCCTTTATTTTAAACGATCACATCATCTGTTTGGCCGGAACCAATTTCTTTGATGATAACTGGTGGCGTATACCAAGCGGTACAGATTTAGATAAAGATTTATTATATCTACTCCTGTAAAAGTCACAACTACAAAGATCTGAGTTTGCTTCCAGGATATGCATCACTTCATCCGGAGCTTTTTTGATAAAGACACAGCTACGCCCCAAGACAACAACAGGACCCAGGTTTAAAGCTTGGAGCTCCTGTGCTGCCTCCATAAACTGCTCGGATGTCAATTTGCTGAGAAATTTGTAGTTGCGACATAAGACTGCATGAATGGTCACCGGGCCTGTTGTCTGCAAAATGGCCGCCATTATGTTCCTTGTTGTTACGGCAGAATCTGGGCCTAATCGAGTAGCTGCTGGTTTGTTTGGTGTACCCTGTGAGTGTATTAAAGCAAAGACTATGTGTCAGGTTTGTAAGATACTTATCCTACTTATAAATCCTGCAAAGTTTGCTAGTTTTTAAGGCAAATTGTGTTATTTATTTACCTTATATTTTTTTAGGTTTTGTTTTGTTTGTTAAATCCTGGTATGGTTTATGTTTTTCCTCTTCTTTATCTTTATATGTAAGTCTTGTGAAAAGGTAACGTTGCTTTTACTTATTTGTATCAATGTCTGAAGTTTGATATTTTACCATGTTTGTACTTGTATTTCATATCATTTTTTGGGAATTTTCCGTTTGTAATTAATTCTGGTGATGCGCAGGTGCCTCTTTTTTTTCAAGGGACTTACTTAGAATTTACATTTGTCTTAAAAATAATTCCCCCAGAATTTGTACTTGTATTACATATCATTGTTGGGAATATTCCATTTGTAATTAATTCTGGTGATGCATGCCATATGTAGCAGAATGAGCATTTGTCATTGAGGTAAAAATATACAAAACACACAAGGTACACACAGGTTTCAGGTATATGCTATTTAATATTCAAACTGACGTTAATCAAAGGAGTACAAGTTACATAAAGCAATATACAATCAATTACTATGCATGTCTCTGGCTATTTTGTACACTAACTGCCCATATGGAGTATGGCAACATAAACTAGCATGAACTAACATTTTATCAATGATATGGACCTGAAACCTTTGATAAAATCTCAAAGGAAAGACCAAAAGTTGTGATTTTTCCACTACAAAACTTGTGATTTTACATTATTAGTTGTACTTTAGTTTAAGAACACCATCACTGACTAAAGAAAGCTCAAACACTTTTAACACTATACTAATACATTCAAATTCATTATTCTAAAGTCAACACTGGCTATCTTTTTTAACAATGTAATAACTCCTATTCTAAGCACAATCTTACTACTGAAGTCAAATATTACAACGTAAAACTATGAATAACAAAACTCTCTTGCAACCATATAATAGAAAATTAGCCTGTCTCTATAACATAATCCTCTGGAAAAAAAGTATGATTTAAAACTTCAATTAAAAATTCATTTTCAATGGTGTCAATAATACTTGATTCACACTAAAGCAAATTTCACATCAAAATAAAGTTCCTAGACTAGAGAACTATTTTTGTCAAACCCATAGTACGAACACCAATGTAGTTAGAGATCAGATGCAACATATCCTGAAGCACATCATTAGGCCTACGTTATTTGTGTTGACTTAACCCTCTTCACTCCAATGGAGAGTGAAATGACATGTCAAAACTTTCAACAACAAAAACCAAAATTCAAATTGTAATCACAAATTCAAAATGCATAAAAAATGCATGCAATTGAGTACAATAAAGCCCACTATCCTTTCAGTAGTTCCTGAGATCTGTGATTCACTGTTGCAAATTGGTGCTGGTCACCTGCACTAAAGGCAACACTATGTGATAGAAGCTGACAATTGTATCTCTTGGCATAATACTCTGAGGAACACAAGTCTGGATTTTGATATTAAATGGCTTCCATCTGAGTTTACTGTTTCAGGATAACACATCCTAAGCTAACTATCACATCTAAAGAATTTTTGCTGACCCAACTGATCCACTG
Organism: Ophiopholis aculeata; assembly: GCA_032273385.1. Classification (NCBI taxonomy): domain Eukaryota; kingdom Metazoa; phylum Echinodermata; class Ophiuroidea; order Amphilepidida; family Ophiactidae; genus Ophiopholis; species Ophiopholis aculeata. Next base: position 9,708 of record JAUMTS010727008.1, on the reverse strand, counting down.
TGAAGTTTTACTGGATTTTGATACAAATTGGCTTCCATCTCAGTTTACAGTTTCATCAGTATAACACATTCTCAAGTTTACATCATAAGTTTTGACACAACTTGTCCACTGTGAAGTTTTTCAGAAATCTATAATAGCGAGCAACATAACACTGCCATATAATTGATAAGGTTGAAACGGGTTCGCAGTCGGACAAGTTATAAACTGTCATATAGTTCTATAAAATTGTAATACAAAATGGTTTCTGCATCGTTTCGCAGTTTCAGTATAACTCCAAGTTAACTTTCACATCATAAGTTTCGCTGACACAAGTTTCAAAGTTGCAACTTGGTGGCGCACGCCTAAAGAAACCGACTTCGACAATGGAAGATTATACCTCTTTGCATAATACTCCGGAGAACACAAATCTGGGTTTTGATACAAAATGGCTTCCACCTCTTCAGGTGGTTTTTTGATGTACACCTTCACCCCACTCCTGAGTATAACCAAGGTACCTAAATTCAAAATCTCTAAAAGGCTAGCTGCTTCTTTGAACTGATCTACTGTGAAGTTTTTCAGAAATCTATAATTGCGAGCAATAACTTCGTAAATTGTTACAGGTCCTGTAGTTTGCAGTAAAGCTTTCATGATGTTTTTCCGAGTCTTCTCTGAATAAGGCGTTAGTTGCCATGGTTCTGTCACTTTCCTAGGCCTTGATGATGAGGCGTTGTTCTGTATAAGTAAAAAAATAAAATAATTCAGGTGATTTATAGTGCACTAAGCCTACTCGGCTGCGTAATCCACACAGCCTCAGTACACTTTATAGAGTTTCGCTAATTATTGTGCCCATCTCACTATATTGACTTCCTGAAGAGTTTAAGAGAATATTGCAGCTCTCCGTTGGTGCTAGTCCTGGTTGAGGCAATCAAAACACTTAAAAGCTCCATGGTTTTCCGCACACTCGGCACTGGTTGGGCGTTAATCGTGATGATCAATCAAGTTTACTAGATACACAGTCGACTGAACTAACAAGTACGGCCTGGGTTACAGGTAGAGCAAAAAAGTGTGTAACAGAGGGAGACACAAAGGAGACTGGGAAGAGATGGCAAAATCTTACAAATAAGTTACAGATGTGTAACAACTTTGACAAGTCCCATTCCCAAACCACAAATATTATACTGGCAACACGTAGTAGGACACCCTTAACTTCCGGAAGTAGAGGATCAGTTCGTCACCATTCAGCTACCATATTTGGATTACAATGAGCAGGGTTGTAGCCACACCGGTCGGCGCCGGTCCAGTGTAGCCGGCACTCACGCTGGCCGACCGGCACTCATTAAAAAAAAAAAAATTTAAAAAAATTTAAACAAATTTAAATTATTTTTTTTTTTTAATTTTAAAATATATAATTTATGTCACAGGAAACAGCTACAAATCCATTTTTAAGCATAAAAACCATTGGTTTCCAGGCAGCACTGCCCCCTGGACCCCACCAGAGCCCTTCGGTGGGACCCTGGACCCCACGTCGTGAGGACGCTCCACTCATTTTGCTCGCTGCGCTCTATTTTGATAGTAAATTAGCCGGCACTCAAATCTGGCTAGCTACAACCCTGACAATGAGTGTCGCATATCAGTTTTAAACCTGTTCTTGGTGACAAATGTTATATAGTTTTTACTTTCATGTATCAACATTTATATATATATATTTGAACATTATACAGATACAAATGCCAAAGAATTGTGGGTAATATCCAGGATGCAACTAGTTGTCCCATAAACGAACATACTGTGGATACTCCAAATTTAGCAGGAGACCAGGTTTCAATAGATCACATTACATAGCCTATAAAAGGTAACAAAACGGGTAGATTTTTCAAGAATAATAAATCAAGTAAAAAACACTTTCACTGAAAACCTCTTAAGTTAAATAAATCAATAAAGGTATGTATCAACTACTAATCCAATTTTATAATTTTTACATAACTAGGAACCTGTTTCAATACAGTGTAGCATGACTAAGACTAGACTATAGAGGCCCTGCATGTGACATAGTTCCCTGTAATAATGGCGGAATACTTAACTATGTTCAATCGAAGCATGGTGCATCATAACTAAAGATAATGTACGCCATCATGCATCATGTTAAGGTCTACTGACCACTTCCTTTTGAATGGAATCTTATTACGGGCAAGGCTAACAGTAAAAATCTTTTGTTCACAGTAGATCAATAAAAGCATGCAGCCCCTCTGAATGTGCGGTGTGGAAGAAAACAATTCAAGTGCTTACAAAGTTTCCAACTCAACTATATGAACCATTTTGACCAAGGAATTAATCATCAGAAGAAATTTCAAGCACTTTTCATAAAATCCAATGACTTTCAATGCCTACAAAAGGAATTTTTTTTTCAAGTACTTTCCAAAACTTTTCAAGAATCTGTACGCACCCTGGATCTAACTATCTACAAGTTGGTATATTGGTTTCACACGCAAGAAGAAGGTCCACTAAATGTCACCAAAGTCTGATCCAACTTCCAAGATGATGTCTTCACGATTTCTGAGGTTCAGAGTATAAGTGTACAGGTGCAGTGCAAGAAGTGGATTATTTTGTAGGTATTTTGGGGACATGGGTACTAAATGATTACCCAAGCGCTTCCATTTGTTTGAATATGTTGTCTTTACATGCTTTGCACTATACAAAAGGTTGGATAAGGTAACTGTCATCTTACAATTGGATGAGCATTTCAAATCAGAAATTGGACATAAAAAACATGGAAACGATGTTCAACTCTTTATTTATAACTTTTAACAATTTCCACAAAGAACAAATATTTCTAGAGTATAAAATACTAAAAGAGCGCTATGTGCCTGGACTAATTTGAACACTACATAAATGATGTGATCAAGCGAAAAGAGTCTGAAGTTGGTTCGATTCAATTTTCACTATCAGACTTGGTTGCATGGATCCTTTTCAAGGGTTACATTATGCAGAAAACCCCGTTGAAATTTGACTGACAGCAGGCTTCTCAAAACATGAACAGTTGAATGGTTGCAAAAACAAAAGAGTGTCTTATCTTAAAATTAACACCTGCAGTTCCAACTCATTTTGCTTGGATCATACACTTTCCTCACAACAAATCTTCCAACTGTTTTTATCTGATTTCAATTTATAGAAAATAAACCAATTGCCAATCAGTGTATATTGAGTAATAATTTTGGATAACAATGCATCAACCCTATCCCTACCAGAGAACCCAGAAACGATTTGGTTTATTGTTTGATTTAGTAACTCATATTTTGTATCATTCAAATAAAATATCTCAAAAATATGTCATACCGTAACCTTTGTCAAAATGTAAAACAGTATTATTTGACTGCTCCCATTTACACAAAAGAACTGCAATGTCTGCAAATATTATAAGCCTACCAATGGCCTCACTAACCCATGGACCAAAACTACATATTTTGGAAACCAACACCAACTTATATTTCTTAACTTCGGGTAGTAACAGTTATTTACAATTGTTTTTTCTCACAGTATACATACAAATTTAAAAAAAAAAAAACTGAACCCAAATTCAAACTATTTACATATTTACAGAAAAACACGAGTTAAATATTATAGATTAACATATCAGTTTATACCAACCATCAATTGATCTAATCTATTTTCATACCATTTACATCAACTGCTAACTACAGTGTTATTTACCAAAAAGTCTAATTATCTTTGCAACTGTGTAAATTCCACTATGACAAGTCAAAATTTTTCAGGTCCTATGTTTTTGTAGCTATAAAATCCAAGTTCAAATTAAACCAACAACCTAACATGCAAACAGTAAGCATGTCATGATCTAAACTCCACTAATTTTTTTAGAGTTCAATATCACTACACATTAAGAGTCATGTCCCATGTTCCATCTCAGCATTTAGAGCTTTAAACAAATCTACAAAATTGTCCAAAATTGGTGGTCACTGACCCAGTTTCATCTATTTTGACTAAAAGGTGGCTCAACGAATATGAAAATCACATGTTTTACAAAACATTTTTTTGAACTATTGGTCAATATGTTGAGCCATTTGCGTTCCAAATCAGGCTTGGCAGGAACACTGCTCAAGTTGTATAGCTATTTCAACAATTTTGCTGGAATAACCCCCATCTGAGCCAACCGATGGCGCACACCGAGTGACACCGATTTAGAAACAGGCAGATTGTATCGCGCAAAGTAATGCTCAACGGAGCACAGGTCTGGATGATCCGCCAAAACATGAGCGATTTCATCAGGTGCTTTTTTCAGGAACACCATACAAGGGCGCCCTCCAGCAGACTGAACATTCACGACTGTCCCTAAACCAGCAGCATGGAGATCACTGCATGCTGACTTGAACTGTTTCGACGATAACATTTTCAAAAATTTCCAATTCCATACTACTACTTTGTGTTCTACAACTGGGCCGCGTGTTTGCAGAATGGCGGCCATGATGTTCCTTTTGGATGGGTCGGAATGTTGGCCAAGTTTCCCAAATTGCTGTCTCGATCCCTGGTGACAAAAAGAGAGAAAATCAGCAATCATTCCCTAATTCTAATAAAACACACACACACAAATGAAAAATATTGGAACAGCAATCAAATACAATCTGCTTTCAAAGTCTACAACCGATTCAATGTCATTTTTGTTCACTTCTGGCGACACTTCCGAAAACACTGACAACCTTCACACAAACCAATTAATTAGAGAGTTTAGGACATTAGAATCTGGATGCTATATCAAAGCATGTTATACACATTTTTAAAGTCTTTCAGAGAACATTTAAATGGCTATGGTAAATTGATAATTGGACTGGAAGAAAATAACGTTTTTTCTGACAACTGCTCAAGAAGCAAGTTTAAAAGACAATCAGTATACAGGGAAATTGAAATTCAATATACAAGAGACCTGCAAAACTCACTTTGAACTATATGTGTTGATGCAAGAAAATGAAAATTCAAGGCAGAAACTTATGGAGATTCCTTACAGTTACACAGCACTGCTTAGTCCAACCATGAGGTAAGTACAGCACCAGAGCTTACATTTAGGGAAACCTTGTGCTTTGTAACTAAAATATCTACCACCCCACTTTCCAGGCCCAACCGAAGTTTTGAATAACCATGTCATTTGAGAATTTGCCAGGGTAACCATTTAAAACATCCATTAAACTTTTGAGAATTGGCAAGGGGAGTGGTACATCAGGTAGATCAACATCTTGCCTCTTCTTATTTGTGTGTATCTAAGTGATCTTAGTCGAGGCTGATTAATTCAGCCATCGGCTACTAGAAGTACCCTTTATTAGATTTTCCCACTTTTGTTGAGCAGTAACTGAAGTTCAATTTGTAGACAATATTCATGATGTGTGCATTCACATTAATTGCCTCCATTGTTCATCATGTGAATAAACGGTGACTCTTTCAAGTTATATTTGTTACCAGCTATGATTTTATTTCAAACTAATATAGCAATATGATTTATAGGAAGAACTGATTGTCGTGAATGTATCAAGATCGTGCTAAGTTCACACCACTAAAAACCACAGCAAGTCTTGCACGGCTAAACCATTGGCTTCGTTTGCGGTTTACTTATATCGGGTCGCAATTGATCTGAGCATTCCTGGTTGATTGTAGCAATATTGCCAAATATGGTCTATGCAAGAAATGCAAGTATTTTGAAATGGCCTAACATATGTGTTCTTCAATACTTTTATTAGTGCTTATTAGGTTGACATCGATCATGAGGTTTTCAAACAGTTCCATTGTCATCCGGAGTGGACGCTAACTTTTGAGTGTATTGAGCAGCAGTTACAAGTCAGTGGTCAGTCGTGCTTAGTATTTTACAATGCTTGCATTTCTAGTATAAATCATACATAACTGAAACTCTTATCACAAAGTTATTCAATGTGTTATCCACAGAATTTAAAATGTGAGATCCCAGAACTTCTAATGGCGGTGTAAGCCATGGAGCTCTAATTGGGTGCATTGGGGTCATTGCCGACAACAGCTGTCTTGGTTCTTTTTAAGTGGGTCTAAATTCATGCTACTGTCACAATGAATACAGTTGGGAAATGTACTTCTCGGTAAAAACCAAATACCTCCAATTAGATCCCCATGCTCGACCATAATAACTCGGAAATTTAGGATCTCTAGTCTATATTTGTAGTACAAGTTATCAGACAAAAATCAGACACAAGTGCAAAATCTTATTTTTCGCAATAAAACAAAATATAAAACTTTTATTTCTCTATGCTAACTTTACATATCTTACATGAGCAAAACACAAAAACCAAAAACAAACTTAACTTATTTTACAACACTTAACTGTATGCTTCTCTCACTTTGTATCAAATAATACTGAATATTACTGATGTAACTATGCACCACAAAATGAAATATGAATTCAGAAATTGTATCTCTATGATAGCTGTGATAGAATTAAAATTTAGTCTTTTAAAGGCCCTACAAGTGACTCTAATTAAAATATCATAATCTTTTCATACCTATTTCAGTCATGTAAGTTTATGAAATACCACTTGTCGATTCCTTAAACTCAAATTAAAGCAAATGGATAAAAACGTGTAGAGCCTGTATTTAACAATTAACTTCACAAATCTCACATTGCAATTGCAAACAATTTTGACTAATCAATTAAACTCTTGGTAATAGACTTTTTGTATTGTTTTGTTTCGATTGTAAAAGTTGACAAACTGGGCTATCTTAAGATCATTAAACACATTTTGTGGTTAATAGTCACAAATATGAATAGTGACAAAAGTTAGTTACCAACATATAGGCTGGCTTCAAATATTTCTTTAAGTTACAAATCCAACTTGCTTTAATAAAAATGCAACATGATTTTACGGCAACACTAGCCCTTTCACACTACATTTAAATCACCAACACATGATAAAAATATATAAAGGGGGGACTCAAGGAAGTTTTGTTAAATTAACCGAGTGCTGCAGTGTTTGAACTATTACTCTAATGCAAATAAAAGTGTACAGTTTTGTAAAGGAAAGGGTTAAAGAATCAATTTTTAGCATCAATTTTAACCAATAATGCTGATTTTTTTTTTAATTTTGAACAAAAATCTAAATTTTTTGACTTAAAATCTTTGTGACAAGCTTACAAAAATCGCCTGATTATAATGTAAAGAAACCAACTTTTATAGGATCAAATTTTTAACCTAATCTAATGTTTTTTGAAGTTTTGACCAAAAAGTATCAAAAAAGGGAGAAAAAGACTGGGAAAATCACAATCTGATATGTGCTGATGTGGGAGGGTCACACATCAAAGACACTGCACTGTGTCTTGTGCTTAGTGAATAAGCTATAGAGGATAAAGAACAAGACTTTGATTCGCATAATTCTTAGACAAGGCTCTTGACCAGTATGATTTTAGTATTCATGTCTACAAAATGATTACAGAAATAATTTACACCAAAAAAACAGGATTTTTGTACTGCTGTACATGAACATCACATTAAAAGCTAAAAATCTGGTAAAATTTTTAAGTGCAACATATTATTTACACTGATCTCTATTTACATAACTGTGAGCTTGATGACATACATGGGAACAATTTTTGTACAAACATTTGAAAATATAATACAAGTATGTCACTATGTTTTCAGCAAAAAAGAAAATAATAACCAGCTTTATTTGAACAAAGGAAAATGTATGTAATACAACTGTTCTAACAATCGATACAACTTAAAACAACTATGAACTATAATAGTTACCTCGTTAATGAAAATGAGTTGTTAAATGATTATTTAGATTCTAAGATGTGCTTCTTTGGTAGAACAAAATTATTTCTCGTTCAGTTGTAAGGTAATGCTTCAAACAATACAAAATTATAACTACAAAGCAAAACAGAGAAAATTTCTCTCCAATCACTTGATGTGTTATCAACATTATTTACAAACAAACATGTAACTTCCATATGAAGCCGATTTCAAACAATTCTAATATGTAGGCTAAAGGAGTGCAACTGTAACCTGGCGGAATGGTCATCTGGCAGGACCCATTGGATTTCAACTCCAATCAATGTACAACATTTTAATTTTAAGAGTTTTTAAAATGGTTATTATGAGCTTGTATTTGACATTCTAAATAAATAAAACAAAGCAGTAAGGCCAAGAAAAAGACATTGTTGCGTTGCCCTCAGCTAAACTTCACCGAGATCTGAATGGTAGTGATGGCACTACCAGTCAAAACGGCTTCTCTCGACGCACGCCCGCCTTATGATCACGTTGTCCGATTTGTTATAATTGCGCAACAATATGCACGAGAGAGTAAACACTAAGCAATTAATAAGGTGGCGCACATGGTGAAACACCTTTTGACCGGAACTGACATCACTACCATTCTGATCCTGAGATCAGTTTACCAACCCTTCACTGACCGTGCTTGTCCAAAATTTTACTCAAAGGCAGACAACACAACAATGTTCTTTTTAGGCCTAACCAAGTTAGTAAAAAACAACAACTGCATTATATTAAGATATGAACTTGAAGACAATAATGTATGTTGAGGAGAGACAACAACATTGTACACTCTTGCACATCACCAGACTAGGATACTCGCTTACATATCTCTGCTGTTCATTTTACTAGCTATCAGAATTGAAAAAGACTATGTTTGAAAACAGAAACAAAGACTATATGATAAAATTAGGAAATGATAATTCAAACTACTTTCCTCCATGGTCTTGCTGCAACAAATTCTCAACTACGAAACCAACTTACTTTGCCATCACTAGCATCCACACCAAGGAAAATAACCACACTTTAACCATTCTACAATCAGGATTTGCACCCAAGGGCTCTAGATTCCGCTTGAAACAGAATAATGATAATCAGCAGGGTGGACTTATTTAAATACGCGAATATGTTTAATTCAATTACATCATCTGCTTCTGATTAACCAGCTTCATGGAAACCAACTTGCCCCTCAAAGTCAACCCAATGCACATTGGTGGCCTCTGGCTAAACCGGTCCGTATAAATACCAGGATCGCACAAATCAGGATTCGCACCCAAGAGATGTACAACTTCTTGAGGATTCCTCTTGACAAACACACTTACACCGCGACTATTTCCACCACCAACATTGGTTAAAAAACCAAATCCCATTTCTGTCAGTGCTGACGACGCTTCAGTGAAGTCCACTGCAGAAGTTGACCCATTGCGAACAAACCGCCAATTCTGACGAATAGCGATCAGAGTTGACACGGGGCCGGATGTTTGCAAGACAGCCGCCATGATAGTGCGCTTTGTTTTCACACAGTTTTGACCCAGCAGTCTCACTTTACCAGCCTGCAAGATATTGAAGAAATCAAAGTTTTATCTCCCCTTTTATAATGACAACGAATACTATATCAACAAAAAACTTGTATATATGATGACAACTAAAAGAGTAAAACACTTTTGAGTTGTAATAAACATTTGAAACGAATTTTGCCATGAAATAAAATAGGAGGGCCTGTTTTAAAATTACTATATCACAGAGCTATTGCATTACATAATTAAAATTAAATTCCATGTTAAGCCCTGGCATATTGACAATTCAAAGTCTATTGATAATCTCCAAGGTGTTATCCATTGTCATCCGACTCATCACTGCTGTCCTCCTTGTCTTCATTGCCCTTTTGTTTCTCAAGTTTGGCAATTAGTTCTGTAAGGAAATAAAACAAAATATGGCTT
>JAUMTS010726786.1:0-12017 GCA_032273385.1 Ophiopholis aculeata | reverse complement strand
ATGTTGGATGCACAATTTGCTGGGTTGTTACTTACAAAGAACAACTTCGGTTTCAGGTTTCAATTAATAAAGGAGAGCATGGTTTGTACAAGGTTTAATAACCTAACCAGTGTCTTATTGTTTCTGATTTTGGACTAATTGTAAAAAATATGGGGAGTTCTTGCATCAAATTCATTAGCTTGGGCTGAAAATTTCCCTTATCAACAAGAAATGGCATCTTTTTACACATTTTTACTAAATCTGTAGGACAAATTCATTTTCCAAAGTGCTGAGCCAATTTCTTGACATTGGGCCTTAGAGGAAACACTGCGTGAACTATATTTATAATTTGAAAGGCAAGACACACAATTCCTTTTTTGCAAGATATTCTACCCTGTTCTGAAAGTAGCTACAAATATTAAATATCTAGAGACCAGATAAGTTGAATATTTTCTCGCATTTTTAGCCAAATTAACAATGTCACAATATTTACAAACCTCATTGTTTGAAGTGCAAAGGGGAATAATAAATAAAACTAATATCAGATAATAAAATAAATGTCAGTGACAGCATTGTATGTGTCTTGCATTAACATACCCTGTCAGCTAGGTACATAGCTGTTACAACTAATATTTCATGAGTTTATCTCCCCAATAGATACTGCTGTTAAGTCCAAAAGGGAAAAGCATGTATTTGAGCAATTTGGACAATTTCCTCTGTTGATCCTTCTCAAGGGACCGCCCGTCTTGTTGACTTGATACTTAACTGTTAAAAACATTGTTGATATTGTCTACTTGTATCAGAAGTGACTGGTACGCAATGACATAACTTTGAGCACTATGGATTTTATGATAACCTTTAGTGTACTATAATAAGATATAGTGGTAAAATTTCATGAAAAGGAGATAAGTTTGGAGAAGAGATTCTTACCTGATTTGCTCCCATCTTTTCTATCAAATAAAATAGGGCCTCAATTATTTTAAGTACATGTATAATGGAGCGTGCAGTTTTCCTTCTTTAGAAATTGTGTATGCAAACTGATTCTCATGCATATATTTTTTGAATTGTTATCAAGAAATTCAATATTCAAGAAATTCAGTTTATATCAACAATCTTTACTTTCCTTCAGCAAAACCACCCACTTTCATTGATTGAACTTCACAAACACCCCATGTAAACATAGTTTGCAGTGATTTCTGAACTTCCTTTCCTTTGAAATTCTACTCGAAACGTGGATACATTTAGATGGAATCTTCAACGCTGCAAATTTAACATTTTCATCTTCTTGGTTTACTTTCCCAGTGCTGTAGGCTAGCTAACCTGTCTTATTGTTAACAGTTTGGCAAATAAATTGACAATTTTGAGAATCATGTAGTTGTCAAAGTTTGAGAGCATAGTTACAGATATGACCACATTCTTTTAGTTTGTATTTGACAAAAATGTGAAACATGCCAAATGTATTGTATCGTATCCACTTTTAGAGTTCATTGTACTTAAAGTCATCTTACATATCAGATTCCATGACATTTCATATTGTCTCATAATCAGCCACAAACTGAGCCATATATATTTGCATTATATATTACAATTCAAAATGTGTCTACTGCAATAAGTCAAGGTCACATGAATCATTTGTGATAGATATTTATCAATTCTGCTGCTGCAATTTATAGCAAATTATTTTACAAGGTTGTACATATACTAAATGTGAAAATTTAATCCCTATCTGGTAAAAATTTACATCGATTTTGAGCTCCATTCCAGGGCAAATATGTGATAATAAGCATATCCTCTACATGTTGAAAAGTTACAGGATTGCTCTTAAATCCACTCAAAAATACTTTTAAATGTCTTCAAAATAGACATGCATTTTTGTATTACATCAAAAAGTATTTTGAGGGCTGTTCATGTTAAATTTCGGTGGATAAATCCACATCTCTGCCATTTACCGCCAATGTTACCATCGCCTGGTGCATAAGTAGTGTTAAATAGGTTAAAAGCATTTTTAAAACATTGCCATTAGCCATGTTTCATCCCACTTTCAGTCCTTCAAAGAGTGGCAAGGTTTGTATGTGTTTGGGAGTCTGAGATAATAAATATTTCATAGCAAGATACTACTTGACCTTGGATACACAGCAACTTGGGCGCTTTTTAACGCAGCTACTTTGAGGCTACTGCAACATGGAGTAACTGTGCAAAACAACTTTGAAGGTAACCAAAACAAGCTAAAACTACACCAGGTGGTGGAGTACATCTAGAGTACCTCTAAAGCTACTACACAGTGATTCAATGTTACAGTAGCCCCGGGCAGTAGCCACAGAGTAGATGCGTTAATGAGCACCACATCGCCTGTCATGAGAAAATAGCTGTGTACTATTTGATGCTGTATGTGCAGTCATATAGGATAGATAACTTCAATATTAGGTACAACCTCTTGCATCCACATGACAACTATTTTATGTATCCAAGGATGCAATTTTTCAGGACAAATCTAGAATTTCATATTCTTTAGTGCATTGATTTTCAGAATTTTTTTCTCAATGTTATCGCAGATTTGTTGTTGTCTGTTGTCTATATCCTTGTACCTTTGTTTAGTTTAATCTTACTTCAATAAAGCTGAATTAATATTTGAAACGCAAGTGTTTTGAAACACGGATTGTGTGACCGCCGACCACCAGCGGTGGTTAAATTTACACTCAATCGCTATCCGCCTGCTCATGTAGAGCAGCTGCAGACGGCAATAGAAACACAAAAAAATGCTCTGAAGGTTGAATTTGCTTAACTCATCTGGAGCAACCAGGTGTTTGTAAGCGTTTAATATTGATCTGTCTGCAAGCAATATTGAATAAAGATTTTGAGTGCACAGGTATCAAGGCTTCCAAAATGCTTTGCAGTCAAGTATAAATCCAGCTTAACAAATCTCTTGTAACAAGGGAACACTTTGCTCATTGTACATGTCATGTTAACTTAATCCCTATTCTATTTAGTGGTCGTGTAACGAAACCGCAACAACATATCTTCCATTTCTGGAGACATCAATAGACAACTACATTGACAACCTAAGTGAGGAGAATGAGGAGATACCACATGTGGAGTCAGAGGAGGAAGATGATTGGGATCCGTATCTGCCAATTAGGGTGGGCTCCTCTATTCATTACATCACTAGTCACAGATGCCAGTTTTCAAACCAAAACTTTCTGCATGTTTGGATGGAAACCCACATTTCAGGGACTGAATTTTAAAATGGGGAAGTGCTTTAAAAAGTTCTCCTAGTTGTATTACGGAAAGCTAAGAGGGGAGCTGCAAATGAAATCTACCATTGCTAAAAAATGATTGATTACATTTCCAAGGGGACTAAAAAATCACTCTCCTACAGAGTAATAGGTGAGCTATTCCCCTCGTTCCCCTTAAAATTCAGTCTTTTTGTGATTTCCACCACTTGCAGACTATTTGAGTAGTACTAACTGTCATCTGTGATTGGCCACGCAAAGTTGATTATGAGTTTTCTGTTGGCTGCTGGCACTTCATTTTTGTGCTGGTACCTGAATTATTGCATTTTTGCTCTAAAACTTAAGAATTTGTGCACAATGGGAGTGAAAATTGAATTGAATATTTATGTTGTTTTTGTAACATATATGTTGGATCTAAACCATATCATATCAGTCTTAATAACCATGATATTGGGTTTCATCAAGCGTTCTCCAACATTCTACTGTTTTCAGCATGTATGAAAGAGATGTATAGAACACTTGGAAAGCAAAGTTTTGCATTTTTTTACAAAGTAAGATTTGCATTGATTTCCTGACATTTTGCGCTGTGTGTCATACCATGGAAGTATTGGAAAAATAACAAAACAATTGTTGCAATAGTGTTCAGAAATGATATGATGGGAATCTCATAATCAACTTCAAAGGGCTAGACTAGACTTCATCATGGGTCATTGCTGGGTGCCTAAACAACTCATGTTCACTCCAAAATCCATGTTACATAATCCATTATTTGTATCAAATTAATGCTTCATTTTGTATTAATAGTTGTTAGGGGTTGTTTTTCAAGAAGAATTATATATTAATTAATTGAGTATAACCACAATGTAATCCTGGAATGGGGACACTAACCATTAGCCTGATAAAAACAGTATCCTGTCAGCTGTGGAAATGTATGTATAAGTTCAGTATTTTAGCAGGACGTTTGTAAAAATGCTTAAGCAAATGTCACCACATTTAAGGTTCAGCCAGCCTTTATATACTTAACCATTGTATTAATTGCATGGATACCATAATACATGACATGTGAAATGGTTAAAGTTTTTTTGAAGGACGAGAGAAAAACATAGTATCCATAGTAAGGATAGATAAACACAACATTTACTATAAGATCCCCAATAGATCACACAAAGATAGCTAGTGGCTTGTGGATCATTCATGTCTACTTGATAAGCCACCAAATCCTCACAATCTTTGTCATTTCCCCCAAACATAGTTACACAGTTAGATTTTATCAAGCAGCTTTACTTATGATAACAATGTAAAAAGTATCTCTAGTCTATTGAAAAGTGTCAGTAACCTTGGCAGTTAAGTGTCTGTCAGTCATGTGCTATTTTGTTTTAAAATGCTTCTAATGGATTTTAACTATTCAAGGTTTTTTATTATGGTGGAACAGTCAATGTATCTCAACATAATATATTGGTTGTGGTAAATACCCTGTGTTGCTGCAGAGACAAATTGCTTTCATTCCATCTCACCTTTAACAACCTTATTCCCAATGCATCCCATACCCGTCCTTGCTGCTGTACATTAATGAAAATCACCTTTTGAATTTATAATGTTGCACTAAGAATAGGACATTCAGTTCAATGTGAGGTACACCTCTAATGTGTAGAATGTACAAGATAATGTTAGTGTGGGTTTTTTTTGGGGGGGGAGGGTGTATGAGTGTAGTATGTTGTAGTCTGTTTAGGGAGCGATCATTTTTTACGCCAGGAGGGGAACGGAGGAAATCAGGGGGTCACCTTTTTTTTTTAAACATGAAGGAGGGGCGTGAAATTTATTCTGGCAAAGACAACAACTTTTCGCATTGCGCATACGGTTGTTTTCGCATTGCGCATACGGTACTTGAGGGGGGGCATGAATTTTTTCTGTGTTCAAGTAGGGGGTGATGACAAATTTGCACCAACAAAAATAAATTTATCCTCCCCCTGCCTTAAATAGTGATCGCTCCCTTAATTTTCCTGAGACAGACAGGATTGCAGTATTGAATTTTCATTAGGGTTCCCGTTCAGAACTGAAATATCTCCACCTCACAAAGGTTCCAAAATAATCACTTATTGACCATGCTTTATTTCTCCTCTTGACAGTGGCTGCCTCTCACTGCTCATTCCATCACGTACACTAGTGCAATCAAATCTGCACTTTGATTTGTGTCTGGCAAATAGACTCTCATTATGATAGGCACCCATCTGTTTTCAAGGCTTAATGAATTGACTGCCATTCTCATGCGCAACATTAGATAACATTGAAAACTGTGTGTCGCAATATGTATCCTATTATTTACTGCGGGATATTCAGGGTTTGTCATTTATGGGGCATCTTGCAATTATCTGGCTAACCACGAATTGAAAGCAGTCCAAAATATTTGGAAGCCCATTTTGATGTATTAAATTAAAATTATTTTTAAAAAAAGATCAACATTTTAACTGAACTGTTGGAACTGGTAATATTGAAAAAATATTCCATTGAAAGTACCTCTCTAGTTCAGTCACTAGACTACACTGGTCTGCTAAAGGAACTTGTAACACAGATACAAAAGTATTATAATAATAATAATAATAATATGAACATGAACATTTTGATAAATTTGTAAATGCCCCCTGCGGGTGTATTCACTTGTCAAGAGGAGAAAGAAAAGTAAAGGATAAACTTGTGTTTACTAATAATAATATGTCATTATATACTAATGCTTCAGTTTATCATTCCAGATATTAGTGCACCAGCTTACCCTGTAATTTGCACCATATTGCATTGCACTGATTCCAGCAGCCTTGCACCTTAAAACATTGTATTCCCAAGGTGTTGGGACAATTAACTAAAAATATGTATCCATTTTCAGCTCAAGGAAACAGTGCAGTATTTAATTACACATTTTCAGCTTTGCTTTATTCAAACAATTTGTATCTATCATAACTGTTATTTCATCATCATAACTGATATGAAAATTGCATGATAATAAATGTAGATGTACATATTTATTTTCCCAAAAAATAAACTTATAATTTCATTTACCTAAAAAGTTTGAATAGAACAGGTTTTAGCATACTGTACTAACAATGTTCATGGAACATAATTTATTTCAGTAATGTTAACAGCTGTTTGTAGATGATTGAGTTACTGTAGGAATCATGCACTTAACATGCAGAATATTTTGTGTCTGTCTTAAAGCAACACTCATACATATTTTATTATGATTTACATCACATGTTTAAAGGGTGTGAAGATCGAAGACGACTGAAACACACTATATCTTCAGGTTGGATTTACGATATGAAATATATAAAGTTATTTATGGGGACGATATAACAAGCCTGGTTGGCACAGAACACTAATAAATATTTGTAACAAATATTATATTGTTACTAATAAACTAATCAACATTTATAAGATGGTGTGACTTGCTCCCTCAAATGAACTCGAGTAGAAATTAAACTCAAAATAATTTTACAATTCTTCAGACTCAAACTTCAAATATTGAAGCAACTAGAATTCTTGACTTGATGTCAAAAATTACATTGTACATATTTATTAGGATATCAGCTGTTTCCTTGTTAATTTAGGCTCGTTTTGCTGGAGCAGGTCATACACAGCAATCCAATCATCCACAACAAAAGCAATCATTGAGACTGTCTAACTTCTTCTTACTTTTGAGTTTTGACGTGATATCATATAGCCTCTGAAACTGCATATTAGCGCTTCAGCTACACCAGTTATACTAATGTGCACATTATAATGTAATGTTGCAATAGTGAAGATAACTCTGTGTTATACCGTATGCCTCACAAATACAGAGAGACATCACATCCAAACTCAAAATAAGGAAACAGTGGAGAAATTCCTGCAAACATTAATCTTTGTTTCCAATTAATTGTCAAAATTTAATCCCAAAACCAATAATTTCTTTTCTCTGTTCATTGACAGGTACCTTTATCTCTGGGTTACAACAACACCAACTACCATCAGCAACGTTCAGCAGAGGTACGGAGTGTTGCAGAAGAAAGCCAAGGAGACGACTGTGAAGCTGATCCTCCACCTCCTCCGAGATCACAGTCTGGATCACATCTCAACTTCTTCCAGATGCAAGACCCAGCTCGGCAGACACCTGATATGAGGAGAACGCCGTCACCGCAGCATGGGCGGAGAACCAAATATAGCCGACATGATGACGGTATACCTATGTCGCAATCTCAGGGCAGCTTAGAATTGATAAACAGTCCATCGTCAAGGCGGCAGATGCCACCTAGAGCCGAGTGGGATTCAATGAGTAATTCCCAAGGCAGTTTAGGTAGTCCACAGGGTAATGGTGGTGTAAACAATGCTGCTCATATAAGACGAGCTGCAGAAGCAAACGCTCGTACTAAACAAAATAACGGCGGGAGCCATAGACATTACGCAAATAACACTGCTGGCCCTCCCCTTGATACAGGCAATCTGAGCCCTATCATAAATAGAACAGGTAATCAATCGCCACTTTTAAACACTTGTAATCATACTGTATCAGCACCACAGATCAGTGCAGGTAACCACACACCACAGGGAACCACCGAGGCTCCTAGAATACGCAGGCCTATCTCGTTTGTTACCGCTCTCAAGATGAGCGAAGAAGCAGAAGCTGTTCAGAAGAAACAGCCGAGGAACACCGCAAATGGTGGACATAAGAAACACCACAGAAGCGGGGATAATAGTAACCATGTGTCTGGGAATAACGGTGTGAACGCTACACATAATCATACTAGGCCAGGAGAGGCCTATAGAGATGATAGAACTCCTGTTATGACCTTTGAGGTGTCTGTATAACACCTGTGTTCAAGCCACTTTTAGGCTGTAAAAGACTTGATGCTTGTTTATTTATTATCCTCCAAATACTATACCATTGATCATATCATGAAGATGAGTTTTATATCTCATCGTATTACTGCATGCTGTCTACCAACTATAATGGCTGCAAGAGTCTTCAAAAGTGATGGAATAACCAATTGTGGTCCTTGTTTGGCATGTGAAAGTACATTGTAACAAATTGTGCAAAGCTGGTTTATAAACATTGTATTTATTACAAGTTAAATGTTGCAGATTTTGGAATTATTGTATGTGGACTACTAAGTCTGTTATCAAGGAGGGAGAAATTGGAAAAGCAGATTTTTGAAATATTCAATGTGGAATACCATGTGTGTTATCCAGGAGAGGTATTGGGAAGCTACCGCACGCTGTTGATGAACTTCAGGGATTAAATTTGTTGCAATAGATCCTCTTAAGCTATTATTCAGAAGCTGGATTTCCTCTGAACTATATTCAGAACCTGAATTTGCGGTTTATGCTGTATGTACAAACTGCACTTGTCAAAATACTTGACAACGTCTCAACCCAAGTGATAAGCTGTTTCTGCTATGGTAATCCAGATATCAGCTTTGTTATAGTACAGGATACAACCAACTTCCACTTACATAAAACAAGATCTGAAGAGTTATTTTGTTAACTTATTTTTGCACCGGTAGTGGATTTCGCTAACATTTAGATGTATCACAGACCAATAATCAGCTGCAGTGCATTGCAAGTTTGTGTAAAAAATTCCTAGTATATACTCGTGAATTAAATTTCTTAGTACGGTACTTTCATTTGAGCTTAAATGGTTCTGCAATGCAATAAAGATGCAATGGAAGTGTTAGCGAAATTTACCCGTGATTTGGTTGTAAAGATATGTTATGTTTAAGTGTGTCTAAATAAGATTGTTGTATGTATCTAAATTTGTTGAGGGCAATTCATTGTCAGAAATTTAAAGTGATTCGCCCCATTTATACATGAGAAATGGAACCACATGTATTATATTGCATACACGGCAACCTTTTCAAGGTGATATATTTTTGAAAATGGTCATAGGCAAAAATTCAAAACACAAATATATTTATATGTCACACTTGAGTTGCATTCATGGTTCAAATATAGCAACTTCAATATCAACAACTCATATAATTTCCTGACGATTTATGAATCACAAAAATATCTGCACATGAAATGTTGGTGTGTTTGGCATGCGTGGCAGACAGGTTTCTTCATTCGGTTTTTTTTATCACTCCACTCAAAGTTGATGCTATTATCCAGCTAAAATATAAAAACTAAAGGCATTCTGGATTCTGAATATTCGTAGAATTATGTGTGTAAGAATATGAACAGAAGTTACAATTTAAATGGTTCAACATCAACATTCTTGTTTGGAGAGGCTAAGCCTACAATTTAGACTTTGAAGGGCACAAAAGAACTGAAAAAGAATTACTAGACAAAGTGTTCTCAATACGGTTGACATTCATCTGTAGGACAAACATTTCATTGGTGCACACATTAGTTGATTGAAACCAATATGTGAAGATTTGTTTGCAAAGTTTCAACACCTTACCAAATGGAAGATACAAGTGTATCATTATGCATGCATCAGGTACACATATCAAAAACATTTTGGTGTGAACAGCAGCGCTAACTTTCTTGTTATTTCTAGATCATAAATTCGATTGATGCTACATGAACTTACACAGGGAAAATGAATTAAAAGTTAGGAAATACTAAAAACTGAAACAAATTAAATTGAGAAATTAGTATATTTTCAATTAAAAATATCAGACCCTACTAGTCCTAGGTTAAAATAATATGTCTTGGTACATGAGTATGTTGATATCAAGGTAAAATATTAATCCTATGAAATCACTCTTAATTTGAAAAGGAAAAGGTGCAGCTTCAAGCTTGTACAGTGTTTGAGTAGGCCAAAGCTCTCTGCAGCTGATAGAAAGGGCAAATTTCCAAAGAATGAGTCAAATAAATAACTTTTCTATGTTGCAACATGTGAAGAGATATTTTTCCAAAAGGGATCAACTCCAATAGCTGCTTTGTATAAAAATAATTTAAGAAATTCCAGATAGATGCAATGATCTAATTATGTCAGATAACTAAAATAGTTATAGAAATGATTTAATTATCCCATTAAAAATGAATCGAAACCTTTTTTACCCCTTATGCACTAAAAAGAAAATAATAAATAACATGAACCAAAATGTTCCAAAAGGCATCAAATCCAACGTCTGCCATTTTTGAACTCAATATCAGAGAACTCCAGAGGACCAAATTTTGTTAAAATTATTTGGAAAATAAACTAAATTCAAAAGTCCATCCATTCCAATCATCAAATGTTGAAAGAAGAGGCAAGGTATACCAACTAAATGTGGGGAACACTGCTAAAAAAACAGTCGCAAAAGTGACAAAACAAGACCTAAAAACAAATAAGTCTGTACAAAGAAGAAAGTACTTGGAAGTTTACAAACAAACAAGCCTAACTAATAACAAAAACTGACAAAAAACATCAAATGTCATTAATATATAAAAATGTAAGAAATATACCATAACAATTTAACAAAAAGCAGCTATTGGAGTTGATCCCTTTTGGAACTGAGCTCTTCATTTATAGAAGATGTGACAAGATGTTACGCCTGGCTGTTTGGGTGCAGTGATCATTATTCATTGCACAGCAGTATGCTCTGCATACTGCTGAGCTAGTATGAACATACTATGCATGTGCCTATGTTTTGTCAAAGGGATGTGCTTTTAAAATTGACCTAATCAGGAGTTTGTGGTAACTACAATATATAATGATTATTTGTTGTTAACTCAAGAATGTAGATGGACCACTCCCTTTGATGTCATTATAAACAGTGTCACGTCATAATAGATAAGGTGGAATATGTTAACACAACTCTGGCAATATAAAGGAACAATTCAAATAAGGAGAAATAATGTATTCTTCAGTGATCAAGCTAACAAAGCTGCTTTACCCAATGATAAACTAATCCCCCTCACGCACATATAATGTACATTTTCTTCTCACCAAAGAGGAGATCTATCCATGTAAATATGTATATAAAAATTGAACTACGATGTAGGTATTTATAAACCTACAGGTAAATGTGTATTAAGTTCTGTTATCAAAATGTAGTTGTTTTCTATTTATGTGTTTATTGTGTCAAGTTATAAGTGAATTAATTCTTGAGTGTTTCAGATCACCTGTTTGTTTGTTTACCTTATACAAAAAATACATAAGGATGATTGGTGTTTCATGTGAGTCTCATTGTGAAGTGTACTGAGATTGGTAATGTGCATTAATAAACATTTCAGCATAGTATTTTTTATTTACTACAGCTTCATGTGATATACCAACCTATCCATATGCACTTTCTGTATTGTGCCAGAACCAGAAGGGAATAACAAAATGTATCATTTGGTAGACATGAATAAGTAGATTTGAAACTCTGAAAAAATATACTTTTAATAAATTAATTGGCAAGTATCAGCTAAAAATTGTGTAACCTGAACTAAAATGATTAAACCAACTGGTAGTGATATATAGCCATATTGCTATAAACTTGCACTCATGAGTTTGGTTTGCATGTGGCTTTGTGTTACATACATCATTCATGGTTGGGAATACATTTAGAATGAAAAGACTATAAAACTGTTATGTACTTGTTGTATCTCAATCAACCGGATCCATAGAGAATACGTCAAGGTTGAAGTTTTCCAATGTTAATTCTGTCATATCTGTAATCAACTGAGCTGGTGTGAAGCAGCTCGTCACAGAAGAACTGGTGGTGTTGAGTCTTCTCCTTTAGGATTTAAGTATTCATTATAGATTAACAACTGCATATTACTTGACGCAAGAGAAAATGTACCAAAATAATGCACACGTGCTGATGTTGGCGTTGTCCGCTCTCACGAGCCGCAGGCGAGTGAGTT
>JAUMTS010726675.1:0-12017 GCA_032273385.1 Ophiopholis aculeata | reverse complement strand
TCACAATTTCAGCAATTTGATGGGGATTTCTTTGTTTGTTTTGATTCATATGTCTCTGTACTTGCTTCTGGCAATGTTACGTGATTTTTTTTGACCAGCCGAAATGATGGGTAGTCCCTTTAAGCTTTTGTTTTTTGTCATTAGCTTTTTCACCTAATGCACAACTAATATCACTTAGCACTATGTGTATTATGTAAAAAGTACACAAATCACTATCACTAGATCTAGCTATCCAGAGTAAACGTTTAACACTAACATTATCACTTGAAAAGCTCACCTGGTTTGGTAGCATCTTCTATTTTCAACTTTTTATTAAAAGCAGAAACCGGTAACATATTTTGACTATCAAATAACACAAATTGTCTTTAGAACATCTGTGGTAAGTTTAAAACTTCCCTTTCATGACAAACTAGGAGAAATAAGGAAGTATTAGAAGAAATTGAATTTAGAATTGGGTTGCCATAAATATGAATGAGGATGAGACAAATAGTTCAGACAGAGGGGAAAACCCCTCAGCAACTTATTCAATTATATCCCCCGAAATCGGATGTATTAGACTTTTTCTTAACTTTCAGACTTATGACCTTCCAAAACAGTGGTTTACATTCAATATCAATCCGAAAATTATACTTAGTCCCAGATACTGGAACACAAATATTGGACAATACCGATACATTTCTGTGTTCCAGTATTGTGAGCTTATGCACAATACTAGCATGTTCTAAAGTTCGTAAATATCCCAGAATCAAATAATACTGGTACATCAGATACGTTTTAGTATTTTCCAACACTGGAACATTCTAGTATCGGGGACTCAAAATATGCCTTTTCCAGAAAAAGGAAATTAATGGTTATTTTGGGGTTAGCTTCAACTGAATTCAAAAATAAATAATTTAAAATAAAAATGATGATTAAAAAAAAATGTCCGCTGTATTTCTTTGTTCCTGTGGATTTGATTTGATCCTGTATTCCTGATCACGGTAAATGTCCTTCTTGGCTTCAGAATGGGAAAGTTTGAAATAAAGGCATTGAATAGAAACAGCTGAAGAAATGAACAGGAAAAAGGGAGGTTATATATTCCACAACTGGTTAATAGCCCCAAATATCAGACACTATCTTACACTATCTTTCCAAATTGTCAAACTGATGATATTAAGCTTAAGTAAATGACAATTTCGATATTATATATTTAGAGTGATTTTGACCCAGAAATGAACAGGAAAGTGGGAGGTTATAAGTTCCACAACTGGAGGATGTAAACAACAAGCCCAAAGACACTAGCTTTCTAAAATGTCAAAACTGATGCTATTAAGCTTACAAAGTAAGTGACAATTCCAATATATTCAGAGTGATTTTGACCCCGATTCCGACTAGGATTCAGCTGGCAGCTAGCTAGATCTCAACAGGTCCCCATAAGCCCCGAGTTGAGATTCTCATCACCAAGATTGCCCAAGTCAATTAGTTACCCTCTTCTGTGAACCAACTAATCATGGCACTGACAGCGACTGCCGAAAGAGGGAAATTCTCATAGATGTAAGGGAGATTTCAGGAAGAAGTGCTGAAATGATTGACAATAGGATTATGTGTTCAGATCGACAAACAGATGGACAGTTTTAAATTGGTATAATACTACCGTGACCTATTTCAGCATTGATGGGAAATGGGGTGTAGGAAGACATTTTGAAAATGCAATCACTTTCTTTTTATTAAACAAAATTAGATTAACCTTTTTCAGACCTTGTGTGACAATAAATGTAAAGATGTAACACAAGCACTGAAAGAGGAAGTTACAGATTTTAATCAAAAAAACCTTTCACTTTCGAAAACTTTATAAAGAAACAAGAAAGTCTTATAGTATCACAAATAGTCAACTTTCTCTTTATTCAATCTATATGTGGGCATTTCCGTCCAAAAACGATCCAATTCCTGACATCAAGGTCAAAATGTCAAGTGTCTCCAAAAGTTAAGTTATTTGGTTGATACAAAGGTCAAAGACCCATACCAACTGATTTTGAAACCCAAAAGATAATATCATGTCAAAAAAATGACTTATGGACTCTCAAAGGTCAACCCATAAAAACGTTGGGACGTTACTCTGTTATTAAAGACATGCTGTAAATCTCCATGAAACAGTATTTGGATGCAAGTTTAAGTAACTAAAGTATGCATAAATAAACAATAGTTACGTTTAAGTTGTTTTAAAGCACTTTACCAAGGTTATTTAGAGATGACCAGTGTCACAATCCTGTGTTGGGACGTTACTGTCCATTCTCAATTATTTTTCTCTCTCTTACAGACAGAAGATTTATATAATCTAGCCTAAGTGTATTTCCTCATACCGCCAGTCCCTAAGCAGCAAAAAATCGAATATAAAAAGGAAATAAACATTCTAAACTCCAATGTGATACAAAAGTATCAAGTGTCTTTCACTCGTTGGGACGTTACTGAAGACATATTTTATCTTTCACTATTGTTTAAAACTTAAGGTGAACTGCTTTAGCAAACGGAAATGGTTTAGAGACACCACAACATCCCTTAAGTCCAGTATTAAACAATTATTTGGGCTGAATATGGGTATTGTGAACTAATAACACCTTCTAATGATGTTGAGACGTTACTCTATGAATTAAATATTTCAAACCATGCAGCAAGCTAATCTAGAAGGCCTACTTCATAAAGATGCCTTTAAAATAAAATTTAAAAAAAACACATTATATCGAAAATTCTTCAATTTGAGATTGAAATGATTTTTGGTTAAATATATGTCCTTCCTATTCATTTTCTGCTACAATTTTGTATTGTAAATGAATAGAAAGGACACTAATTTGGCCAATATCTAAAAAAAACTAAAGATCTAGAATTTCAAAAATAATGATTTTTTCTGAATTTTCAAAAATGGATATTTATTTGTATTTCTTTTATTTGCAATTCATTAGATACGTATCTATACTAGGAAAACTACACAATACACACAGAAAAATAACAGACACAAAAGATCAGGATATTGCTGCTAATAAATCTTTATTATATATAATCCAACGTGACGTGAATTGATCTCAGGTATAACACTTGTTTTACACTCATGTTAAAAATGCGTTTATTGTCACAAATACAATATCAGAAAACAAACCTTAATTTGATCTGTACCAGACGTTATGGAGTATATTTAGCAGCTTTTGCGAGAAAATATGAATAAACATCTAATATTAAGCATCTAACTACAGCTGAAAGACAAAGGCTACAAGGATATAATTTTTAATAATATTAACTACTTTTAAATGTTACCTTCTTTCCCAGGCATGAAACATGTAAATGAAAAAGATTCAACATTAACATCGGAGGAAACCTGTTGGATACTACCAGATTAGGCAAACCTGATATCCATCCCGTAGCCGAAATTACTCATTAGATTGCTACGAATGTTACATTAACAGCATTAAAAGTAGTTTCCTTTCGTATTTATTTCCCCTTGATTTCATTAGATGGAATTGTTGACTGTGTTTTCCGAGCTGATTTAAGATATGTGTTTGTGTTGTTATCACTGTTTCCTGTGAATTTAACTAAGTGTCCATCAAATATCTATAACATCTACATACATCAACTTAACACAACTAACACAATAGGGTCAATGTCAAGTTCTGATGATGATGAAGGAATTCAAAATCACATGCCCAGAAATTTGCTGATATTTCCTCTAGTTGCCGAAGCTGGTACTGGAGGTGATAATGATTTGACAACTTTGTCATACGGGTACCAAGCAATGTCTTTCTGAAAAGGCCACTTCCAGTAAGCACCTGATGGCTCCATACAGTCCACCTGGATGTCATTTACTTCCATCTTCTGTATACGACCCGGGTAGGTCTGACCATCATAGTCAACGAGTACCCACTCTCCAATTTTCAAATTGTGAGGTGTCTCAGCTGTTAACAGAAATGTGAAAAGAAAGTTTCAAACAATGGTATACATTGGGTAAGATAAAGAGTTTTAAAACATTGTCCGATATTTTATCAAAATGTATAAATGTTTTAAAGAATATCTTACCTTGAGTTTGCTATTTTCATGTAATAAGTTTTCATTATGATATTTTATCAAAATGTTTTAATGTTGTAAGAGTAACTTACCTTGGGTTTGGGTGGGTCTGCCATCTTGGTTGGGGTTGGGGATGTCCTGCTTAGCAGTGGTGGCTGTGTCTGTTGGTGGTCCATCTGTTATTATTAGAAAATAAACAAAGAAAATATTAAACATGTTGAAATTTAGACTGTTCACATTCTGAAAAAAAAAAGCATTAGACATCATGCTAAATGTATAACACTTTGCTATTTTCATGTACCGGTAATAAGTTTTCAGTATGATATTTTATCAAAATGTTATCAAAATGTTTTAAAGAGTAACTTACCTTGGGTGTGGTTGGGTCTGCCATCTTGGTTGGGGATGTTCTGCGTATCAGTGGTGGCTTCTGGCTTGTCTTGGTCCATGTCTTTTGCAGGATGCTCCATTTTCAGTTTAACTTCTACAAAGTTATCCACATGATTCTTGTTCAAGCATTCCTCATCATTTCGGCACCCTCGGCAGAAGCATGATAGATTGCGCTTCATGATGACACCTGGTTTTACGCCTTTAACACTTTGAATCACTAGTGTCCCCTGGACACTAGTCTTCACCGCACGGGCAGGTCTGTCTCTATTAATTTCTGGCGTAGATATGTATAATATCTTCCTACGTGAATGCAAACACACTGTGTCGTTGCTGGGTTGTATGGTGTGGTTTGCATCTAGATATTGGAAGAAATCTTTTCCGTCTCTAATCACAGCCTGTCGACCACGAACAGCTCTATCTGCCACACTTTTTAGGACGCCGCCTTCTCCATCGCATGGCCCTTTCCCATGACGCGATCCAAAATAGTGCCGCTCGACGTTGGGCCCTTCATAACTTAAGTCGGCGAATGGACCCCTACTCTTATATTGGGCGGCGCAGCCGTCGCTGAACTGTATTTCCCTATTAATTGCCACACCTTTGCCTTGTAAATGTGCTCGAGCCTTTTGCAGGAAAGTGTTGACAGCATGACAATCATGTTTGTGATCATCAGAAATGAAGTCAATTGCTTCTCTCACAGTGTCACCGCATGTCTGACATCTATAGAGGGATATGATGGGGTGGATGGTCACAGAGTTCTTCCCCCAATGGGCTGATTGAATTTCGTCCTGGTAGGAACATGTATAGTTCTGGACGAAATCCATGTGGAAAATTACTTCGCCATCTCTGATCCCTTTTGTAGCCAGGTCATACTGCTGATATTGCCATCGCGCTACAAACAAGTGCTTGGAAAATGGCCCTGCCTCGCGTATCAGCTGGTCAATGCAGTCCTTTATTGTTTTGCCAGATTTGTCCATGATATTGTCAACCAGCTTGATTTTAGAAACACGTCTGCCATTGTGTATCTCATTAACAGTGCTCCAGCGTTTCCATTCATGAGTTGCCTTCTTGTCTAGTTCTGTGTACACACTTCGCAATGTTTCTGGTCCACAGTCTTTGCATGTACGCTCATAGCATGATCTTTTATAGTGTCCATTCTCCTTAGCACACTGTGTGAGGCGTAGAAGGGCGTACCTGTCCTTTACCAGGGTCTTCTTTGCTGCCTTATTCAGCGACTGCAACTTCAGTTCAATATTGGCACAATATTCGCACAGGCACTGATTTAGTGGTGTGTTGTCGACTAGTCGGACGTGGTCAGGTCTTTTCATGGCAAATGTTGACAGGGCCACACTGAAACCAGACTCCTCCTTCCACGCTTCCCAGGCTGCTTGAAGTGTTATTGTTAGGACCTTTGTCGCTCTCATCTTCTTGACCGTCTTTTTGTGTGGTAGTTCAGTGCTGATCTCCGGTTTGTTGTAGAATGATTGGATGCTTTCTAAAATGTTTCTAGACAAGACTTTCCCACGAGGGCGATAACGTTGAAAACCTTCCTCAGGAATCTTTGATGACCTCATCATGAAACTTCTGTTTACTTGGAATTCATCACATGCGTATCTCAGCAAACGCTTACTTTTCAGTTTTTTAGCCCAGTTTTTAAGAAAGTCAGATTTTATTGACTTTGATTTCTTAGCTAACTTCGCATCATTTATTGCTTCACTGACTGTGGTGGCAAGTTGCAGTCTCTTTCTACAATGTAATCCTATGCCTTCAGCTTGAAGTGCTGCCTTCCTTCTCGGTGTTGCCCTTTCTACAATTCGCTTCACCACCTGGGCAAAGCGTCGTGACTTTCTTGGTAGGCTCTTTCGTGCTCTAGAGATTGCTTTGTAGGCTGCAGATGTAGAGGGGAAGTCAATATCCACAGCAGCTGACGACGGGGAATTCAAGTTTGGTGTTGTGTGCTTTTTCAGTTTTCTTGCTTGTTTTTCCTTCTTTTCAGATCTTTTTAATGCCTTTCTATTCTTCTCCTTTTCCTTGACTCGACGTAGCTTTTGTGGTTTTGCTTTCAGTTTCTCTCGCTGTAGTCTTTTATCATCCCTCCATTTCTGTCGTTTTTCTTTCAGCTCTCCCTGTGTCTCCTTAGTATTGGACCTGGTGTTTTTACATTGTCATTTTTCTTCTTGGATCTTATACCGCTTGCTTTCCCCGGGTTGTTTCTGCTTCTCTCTAAAACTTTTAGCGCGTTTAACTCCTTTCTCTTTGGCTACTTGTAATCTGTCACCGCCTTCCTCTTTCACTCTTCTCCGATATTCCCTCTTATCTGCTGCCCGTTTCTTCTTCCATTCATTGTATCCATCTGTATCGCTTTCCTCGAACTTGAACTTCCACAGTGACGATCTCTCGGTACTTGATAGAGCGGTTTGTCTCTTCTTCTTGGCAGGCCTTATGTCTTCTTCATATGACGTCATCCGCAGCGGGGGAATTATCCGACGTCTAAGTCGGCTGAAAGAAAAACAAAATTAAAAACAAATTGTAGCTTTGGCCTGGATAAATTTATAAGCATTAATTATTAAAAATTCGTTTAGTAGCCCGACATTTCTATTCAGTTATTGAATAGAGTCACTGCCAACTTTAATATTGGGCTATTTAGCCTAGATTAAAATTTTATAACCGACTATAACCTAACTATAAATTGCAAAACGTTAAAAAATCCACCACGAAAGTCCCTCAACCGTGTAACATCTTATACTTTTTAAGGGAATTCCCCCGAATGAAAGCCTCGCGCTAAACCATCACTTTGCTTTACCATGGCAACCGTATCCGTTGCGGGTTGAACGGCGGCGAGGCAAACACACGTTCTGATCGAATTCATTTAATTTTGACATGACCACGTGGTATCAAAAACTTTTTATAAAATGCATAATGTCTTCATTTTAGGACATTTTATCGGAAACTAGACTAATAAAGTTCAATTTGGTAATTTCTTATTGATGAAATTGTTGTTTGTGTGTTTTTTTTATTTATTTTTTAACACTTTTAATCCTAATGTTTATATATTTAAAATGAACACTGATTTATCAGATAACCCCGTGGCGTGGGTCAACGATTCGTTGTCCATCAGTTGCCACCACGCTATCACGCAATAGCCTAATCCTTGGCGTGGGTTCGATCCCAACCAAAAACGATTTTGCTTTTACTCATTTCTGATTTTTTTTTAAATCTCAGAATCAGAGATATTATTATTTGCGCCTATGCCTATCATGTTTATTAGGCCTTTGTTTTAAGGGACGCACCATAAGATATCCAGGGGGTCAGAAGTTTGCAGATACACGGTAAAAAAACCCATTTACATCATAGAATTAAAAAATAGGACAAGAAATGAACAAATATATTCACCCCAAGAAATTGAAAGGAAACAGTAAAAAATCAACCCTTACCAAAACCAAAACGTAACCACCCCCCTGGATATCTAATGTTGCGTCCCTAAGGACCATACATAACCTGTTTAAAACTGTTTTCTGCATTAAACTGCTCCTGGAATAAAATCCGAAAGCTTTTTTTTTTGATTTAACCATGATTTAACTAACTTCCACTGTGGTTTTTGTCTTGCGTAACGTCTAATCATGGATAGGCCTAAGATAAACTGTGCATGGTTTAGTTAAACGCTGGTCGTCCGAGTTTCCTTTACCTAGTAGAAACGACCACGATTTAACACAAACAGTGAAGAAAAAAACCTAATCCATTAGAAATACATAAATTTATAGCATTTATCAAGACGTGACTTTTTGTAGATGTCCTTAGCAAAAACCGTAACGTCCCGTGATAAGAGTTTAGCTTATTGTTAATTGATATCAGCTAAATTACCACATTTGTTTCTTTTGTATATGCCCATTCCTATTATAAGGCTGCATAACAGTTTTAGGATCATATTTGTTCAAATGTTCCGCTGAAATGAGTGTCTGTGAGAGACGTTATCATGGAGTTTTTCATGGTTATGGAAGACAAAACTGTGCACGCGGTCCTACAATTATACATAACGTCTCGCTATGTTTTGTTTTAAATACCTGTCAAACAAACATCTAACTAAATACTCTACACGAAATAATTTGATCAGTACTATAACAAGTAGCATTGCACTCAATATTGCTGATACGGCACTCATGGCTTGTCTTTAACATTACTAATCATGGTTTCTTGGATGAGACGTTATTTAAGACAAACTATAATACATGCGTCCACCCGAACGTAAATAACGTCTAGACGAGTTAATTTATTTCATGCTCTTTGTTTCATCATTCATACCGTAAACTGTTTAGATATACTATTTAAAATAACATGTATAGAATGCCATAGCAAACACAAAACATTGTAATTCTTTTAATTTTGAATAATATTGTATAAGCATAATAAAATAGTACAAATGTATGGGACGATACGAAAGACAACCATTCAAGAGAAGTCTCCATGAAAAAAGGTAACGTCCCGTTGTTTTTATTGAAGGTTCTCGAGTTTGCAGAAAGTAAATGTTAATCTATATGGATGTGTTCTCATCCTAATCATTTACAAACAGTAGATAAGACAGGAATGCGTCAATAATATCAAAAATTACACGCATTTTTGTCTCCAATCGTTCACTTATCAAATAGTATATGATGCGACGTTATGAAGGACAACCATTCAAGGGAAGTCTTCATAGAAAAGATAACGTCCCGCTCTTTTTATTCAAGGTTCTCAAATTTGCAGAAAGAACATGTTTATCTTTGTAAGTTTTTTCATCCTAATCATTTACAAATAGTCTAAAAAAAAGAATGCATCAATATTTTCAAAAATTACACGCATTTTGTCTCCTGTTTTTCACTTGTCAAATGGTATATGATGCGACGTTATGAAAGACAACCATTCAAGGGAAGTCTTCATAAAAAAAGGTAACGTCCCGTTCTTTTTATTCAAGGTTCTCAAATTTGCAGAAAGTACTTGTTAATCTATGTATGTTTTTTCATCCAAATCATTTACAACTAGTCTAATAAAAAGAATGCATCAATATTTTCAAAAATTACACGCATTTTTTTCTCCCGTTTTTTAATTGTCAAATGGTAAATGATGCGACGTTATGAAAGACAAATAAATAAGCATGTCCATAGAAAAATCATAACGTCTAAACAGATCAACAGCAGTTATCGTGTAAACTTCATTTGCAGTTACATTAATCACACTCTAATAGGATCAAATAAGTATGTTATGAAAACTGGGAAGTTTGTGAAAAATTCAAGATTATTTGTGTGGTAATGCGTCAAGTAATGAACAATTGTTTGGTGGGACGGTACGAAAGACAATTATTCAGTATGTCCATGAGCAAGTCGAAACGTCTCAACAAAATAATTAATTTAATACTTTTGATGCGGAAATTTCAACTTATTTTGATACACTGCAATTTACATCTATAAAATTAAAAGAATGAACCAATTTAGATAAATACATAAGACCTTTTTAGACTAAAAATACTGGACGGTGTTGAGACGTTCCTATGGACAGACAAACTTAATTTGATAAAGCACGCAGTACAGTTCATTATTGAGTCTATATTGCACACAAAAAGTTTCCAAACGCTTTAAAAGCTATTAAAATGGATAAGGAACTTCCAGGAAATGTTTATTTGACCAGTAAACAATATAATAACAATATTTAACTTAATTATGGTGACATGTAACCCTATTTTATTATGTTAAAAGACAACATCGTTGAGACGTTACGTGATAAAAAGTGAAAGACAAACTTACCTTGGACGCGAGTCGGGATCCATTGGAAAAGCAACGGGCTGTCTTTACCAAAAAATACAGTGCCTATATCAACTGCCACCACGTGCAAGGTCTAGGATAGCTCGATGTTCCCGCGTAGAAATAACTTCAAAAGTCGCGACGTTACGATTTGGACAGACAAAGTGAAAAATATTCCTTAGAAACAATTTTTTCTCTGATGATGTGGGTCACTCCTTACTTCTTGCCAATTTGTTGAAGAATGATGATGGGTGATCTAATTCTGAATAGACATGAACTTCTCCTTACTTTGTTTACTTGGTTACAAGCGTCATTAGCAACACAGAACAAAAGGACAGACATCGTAACGTCTCAACAGCCAAGTTTCAAGAGGGTGTTATAGCTAGACATCCTGAACGATCGGAATCGCGACTTACTAATTAATAAGATCAATACTCATCACTTCCCTGGCATTGCCAACTAAAGTCCGTGGAGGTCTTCTTGTGTAACAAGTAGGAAGTAAAAATCATAGATATTTTGATGTCAGGTTTTTAGCTAAAAAAACGATGTTTTTCAGACTTTTAAACCTTTTTTTTTTCATATAAAACAATGTGGTATCTGGGTCAATTTGTCTTTATTATCTCTTGGGAGTTAGAAAAACAAAATTAACTATAGAAATTGATGTTTACATACAAACTACTTTAATTAGGGGTCATTAAAGATGACGTTGGGCTTGGTCCGGTTTTGCCCGGAAATGCCCATATACACAAAGAAAGTTGATATCAGTAACAAACACTAAGCGGTTTTGAATTTAAACGGTGTATTGCAATACTATTAGTTTCTTCTCGTAACTCTTACTGATAACAAAACCCAAGTATGCACTTGAATCAAAAGTCTGTCCATTTCCTAAAACTGAATAATTATCAATTCCAGTCTGCAAGTCTTTGACCAAGACTTTTGCAACTGTACTCTTGGCTTGCTTGCATCGGGGCTTGCTCTTGAGTCTTGAATGGCCTTACCTACAATGTGGATAATACAGAAAATGAAATAACGATTAACACAATTTCAATATAATACTTCCAATACTCCTGACCAATACAAATATTCTACATCGCTAAAAATATAACGCTAGAAATATAAGCATGATAAACATGACAAAGTTTAGTATGTAATGATTTAGATGACAAAATAATATTTAACTACATGTATAAAGATAATTAGAAACGCAGTCATGAAGATTGTTTAAAAATAATATCAAACAGCTCTGGCAAACAGCAATATTTTATAATATGAAAGTATTTACAAGTCTTTGCAAGCGAAATTTTTATAGCAAAACGGCTTAAATTACTAGATAAAAATAAAACTTAAGTACTTGACTTGATAAAAACGCAGATCTATAAAATATACAAAGTTATATCTGAATGTCTACCACCAGAAATAATTGTAGCTTCAATCCATTTCAATTAAATGGTTCAACTTCATAGTAAATATCATGGTGAACAGCGAATTCAAAAAATTGTTCCTAAAAAATCACAAGTAAAGTTGAAGTAGGTATAAACATGATAAAAGATGTGAACTTTTAATAAAGACAGTGTTTAGACAATTTTCGCGTAGCAACGTTTCACATTAAACTCACGGTGTGTTTATTTTGGTTCAAGTTGAGCACAACAAAATTAAATTAGCAACATAATTGTAAGGCAACACCATTGAGTCCCAGACGACCCCTTGGGTCTGTAAAACCACGGTTAAACACAGTGCCTGGGGCCTTGCAATGGGCGTGTGACGGACAGTCAGTCATGAAAATACTGCTTGTGATTGGTCAGTGGCCCAGATAACAATGATTGGTTGGGCCAA
>JAUMTS010726564.1:0-12018 GCA_032273385.1 Ophiopholis aculeata | reverse complement strand
AATTATCAATTTGGATCGCTCAATCTCTCTACATAAGCACCACATGTAACAACTTACACTATAAATATTAATTTAAATCGAAAATAGTAAAATTTAAAGAAGCCAATGTGTGACCACTACAATTCAACTCTAAATAGAGTGGTTCTTTTAAATAATGAAATTTGACTCGACTGTTGTCGAGTGAAATGTGCTCTACTGGAATTATATACGTTGCACTGTTTTACCGAAAAGTTCCAATCGTATTCATCGCATAGCTTTGCATTGACTGGTATGCTTGTTAGATGATACACCACTAGGATGGTGTTAATACCAATGGTACCCTCATTAGAAGAGGACCAGTAAGCCTATACCCAATTACAGTGTTTTGTTTTCAAATATTTAGCAATTTCACGAAACACACATGCCATCATAAGACAGCATTCAAAATACCTTCAAAAAAAATTAAAGAAGTGTAACACATCTGCACCTGCTTTATATTAGATGGAGAAAACACGAATGAATTAATTACGATATGCCAGTGTACGTCATAAGTTAAATTTTTGAACTGCATGTTGTTTCTAAGCTAAAGTCCCGATTGCTTGCAGTAATGTCAAATTCATATGCATGTTGTAGTTTTATATTTTATAATAATAAAGGTTCTTTAATTTGATCATACGTGGGAAGGGGATTTTTCGAGTTTTCCCGCTAGGTAAATGATTCAGTTTTCGGATTTTTCCCCGTGTTTTTTGTAACACGCGCCATATTATAACAACGAATGTAAGGAATATTAAGGCACAGTGCAATATCAGCAACCGTAACCAGCGCTTAGCACTAGTCCAAATTTAGACCAGAATCTGAATTATTTTAGCCAGCTTTAATTCTTATCAAAACTTCCACTCTTGGTGTTATCTTTCGTTTTAACTGCCTGGGCTAGTATATACTTGTAGCTTTCTGCCTTTTCTACCTTGTCTTGTTCAACTTCTATGGACTAACCAGTCGGGGAATTTGTCGTGAAGTTTGTTTTCCCGTTTTATTTTTAATCAAATATTACTGCTTTCTTTGTTCATACTATTAAGTTGAACCTTCATGCCCTTAACTGATGCTTTTGTTAAAGCAACGTCATCTACAAATCTCAGGTCTCCATCTATATTCATCCCGTTCTTTTCTAAGTCTAAGTTCTTGATAATCTGTTTCATTGCAATTGTGAAACGTTTTTGGGGTAATCGCGTCCCCCTGCATCACTCTTGCGTTTGTGTATATGTCCTCAATAATTTGAACATAAGTTTCATTTAGAATCAATTGCTTTTTTCATAGTGTATGTACCCTGCAAATTCCTCAGATTAAACTTGGTTTTTCTATCAATTGCCACTATTTCAGCATCAATTTGTTCATATGGCACTGAAGATGATCTTTGCAATACAAATATCAAGAAAATCACTTAATTATTACAAAGTGCAAATTATAAACCTAATCACTCTCCACATACCAAGAATTCGTGACAACCGGTTCCATATCAAAGAACTTATCTTGTAATAAATTTTGTCGAGCATCCGTTCACAACACGTCAGCGGCACCGGGGCTTGAACTCACAGCCTTTGGATTATGAGTCTTGCACTTTGCCGCTAAAACACGAGTGCCCTCGTGTAGTAAACTTGATCAACTTTAATAAGTAATGTAGAACCTTAATCTATTACAAAGTGCCTATGTCTATTTTGCCATGGTCTCATTGAAAGTTATCATTCTTTACATAGACTTCAGTCAACAGTGTTAACAATTATGATGTTCAAGGCATTTAATTCTCTATATTAAATCATGTCATTACATTTTCCTGCTCATATCATTGAGATATTATTGTTCTATGCGAGGACCGTACAATACGGTCCTTGTTCTATGCTATTACAGTTCTCTGAAGATCAAAAGAGAACAGACCTCCTAACACTTGCTGTGCCATATCATCAAGTTAAAGTGTGGTTTTATCTCTTAGCAGATATTTATATTTGGAACAGCATCGTCATTGTACTTTTGTATGAAAGAAATGTTAGTATTGAATTATTTTACAGCGAAGATTGTGTTGCACGTTTCATAATAGTGATAAAGAGGATACAGTACCATCTCGCCATTTAAAGCAGGTGATTTGGCAAGTACAGGTTAATAGGTAGATAAGTACGAGTACTTACGTTTACAGTTTTATTTGTCATCCATGCAAATGTTGTATCTATCTCACTAAAATGGTTCGTTTTAATTTGTTTTTTTAAAGGGTGAATTGAAATAACATATGTATCTTAAGCTAATTGGCAATATAGTCACCATTATAATGTATTTGATTTCAATTTCATTTATAGGTTTATGTAATATCGCAAAAAGTACAATAAATATGGCAATACAATTTTAGGATGTTAACGAGAACAATACGGG
The DNA here is from genome assembly GCA_032273385.1 of Ophiopholis aculeata. Lineage (NCBI taxonomy): Eukaryota > Metazoa > Echinodermata > Ophiuroidea > Amphilepidida > Ophiactidae > Ophiopholis > Ophiopholis aculeata. Next base: position 9,624 of record JAUMTS010726564.1, on the reverse strand, counting down.
CTTTTATTTAAGATCAAAATCAGGACTACTTCCAGTTAGGTAAAATCGGCATAGCTGTCTCTAAAGTGTTAGATAAACCTTGTTCGTTGACACTTTTTTCATGTCGCATATATAAAGCCGTTAAGAAATAATCATATAAAGATGGCTAAGTGGGCTATGTTCCTTAAACTTACAATATATCTTTCGGCACACATTAAGATTCTTTATAACTACATAAATTTAAATTATGTCAAGTATGTAGAGATTTTAAAATCAAAACACATCATTTAAATACATAAGCGATTCCGATTTAAAGCCCACCTTCAAGGCCTCTCAAACGTATACCACGCAATTCCTAGTTTTCCACTTGTAACACATACGAACGGGATCAGTCTATCGAATGTAAATACTTTAAAGTCTTTCATTCCATGCAGGCATCACGATTTGTTATTATAGTGTATTAAGTGTATTATCAAAACCTTAAGGTGTGCTTCTCTGGTAAATTGGTCTCAGCTGAATCTGTTCGTCTTAAATTCAATCCTTAAAGCGGATAACATATGCAAGAATAGATGTGATAAAAGAGCGTTTTGATTTCTGATATCTTAAAGAGTGAGAAGACTAAAGCTGATTTTGTAGGGTGATCAAAGTTATTCTCCTAATTTTCTTCATGTTTTATTAGGAACATTCCCGTAGCCGTCTTTTTACGATCAATTCTTAACTGCTTATGTACAATCATCAACAACAATTTCATGAACAATGTTTAATTTAACATTTTAAGGTTGCCCACTCTTTAATAGCTTTTTAAAAATTCGAATACAGTCTCATTTTTAATTGTTAAATTAAGTTTAGATTATTGCAGTGTGCGTCTACTTCTCACCATAATCTGTACACATTTATAGATAAAAAGCCTTGGGCATTTCATTGTAACACATTACACTACTTTGGTTTAGAGTTTGTTTCATTAATACTTCAGCTGCACAATGATTAAACAAAGATGCCTTATTGTCATGTTTACCCATGATACTTATGCCGATTTTGTGTCAATATTGAAACAAGAGCACTATATATCCTGAACACGCTGCGGGTAGATAGTTTTATCTTTATTTTATTCGTAGTTGTTGTCTTGTTCAGAGCGTGTCACATTATTAGCTTCCAGCTGCATTAATTGTTGTTCTCAAATTATATAATCAACAGTGTGTAGTAGATGGTTTGTTGTGTCTTTCTTTTATCTATTGTTTTTGTTTAGAGTATGCTACATTTAAAGCTTCTGGCTGTTTTAATGTGGTGTTCTGATACAATTACTGTTTTATGTCAATATTAAAACAAGAACATAAACCTATATATATGAATGATGATACATGTGCACCACAGGCAGTATCGTATAGCTCTAGTATTATCTTTCATGTATTGATCAGTTCTGTAGAAATCTAACTTTAGTCACTATTGATGTCTGCAATGTTCCTTTCATATATTTAAGACATATAGGGCCTGAACTTCAAAGAAATATTCCCAACAGATTTAGAATCCTGTCACTTTAAAGTGTTGCTGGAGACATCAAGTGTGTTTTATATGCATGGGTATAACTTTTATTGCGAGAACCTCTGTACCTGAAGAAGCTCGGTATTTGAGATTTAAAGAGCTGAGTATTTTAACTGAAAGTATTTTGTTCAGCATCAATGACCGGGTATAATCACCTTCCAGCCAATGTATTCTTAAAAATTATGGTTCTCCGACCGATTCTAATTATCCCGAATATGTGCAAATCTGACGCATTTTAATAGACAAATATTGTTAATTGTATATGAAAATCGTTGAATATCAATTGTTCTTAACCTTTTTTTATTTCGTTTTCATTGATGATAGTATTATTATTATTATTATTATTTATATAGGTATGTAAACTTGTTTCTTTTATTGTATCGTGCTTAATTGTAAAGTAGAAAATCTAGGCAGAACACATTGATACATTTTACTTTTTTGAATAAATCTAGTGTTTCATATTTAGATTAAATAAATCGCTCAAAATGTCGTTTTTTCGGTGAATTCGTGACAAATGAATTCTCATGAAATAAAGTGTTGTTAAACAGCATGTTGCAATAATCAGAAACGAATCAAAGAACGTATAAAAGGATATTCTTTGTCTAAGAATGTGATCTATTTCATTATTGCTGTTCTCCTGCCGTACATAATACAATAATAAATGAATACTGACAAGCATAAAGCCATTCAGGTAAACCAACCCACTTCGTTGGCAGGATTTTTACCTTTGCTTCGACACGCCCGGGCCTCTTCTGCATATACTACAGATAAAGTGAAGGGAGATCATCCTGTTCATAGCCTTTTGTTAAACCTTATACGCGTTAATGAAATTTCTAAGTACATATTTAAGGAGGAACCCACCTTTCATCTCTATCGCGAGTGTTCATGCTTATGAGAATTATTACGGGGATTACTACATGTGTACGTGTCTAGACCAAGTTAAATTATTTTTTACTGACTTCAGGCAAGTTAGAGGCCACATCAGTTTGATTGTGGAGAACATGTAATTGGGTTAAAAATATAATCAGATTGTTTTATCAGGTCAGATTAATACGTTTTTGTAGTGTTTCAATTCGCAATTTCAGAGAGGATTAACATTTCCTAGTTAGAAAATATTGAGAAAGTCGAACGAGTATAGAAGAGGCTAAAAATCACATATTCTCTACATAATAAAATGCCGCATTCTTAAGCTTCGTCGTGGCGTAGTGGTTAGAGCATTGATCCCATAATTTAAGGGTCGAGGGTTCGAAATCTGACCTCTGCACCTGAGCGTTGAGCCCTTGAGCAAGACTCTTTATCCACATTGTTCTTGCCCCACCCAGGTGACAAAAATGGATACTGGTATTTAAAAGTACCGGGGAAGTAAAACATACTCGTTTGTGCGGGAGGAGTAGCGAACACCCACAACAAATATAATAAACAGTGGGAGTCTGGTCTAAACGCTAAGGAAATGGAGATGGGCACCACAGCCGTTAGTAATTGAGCTTCGGTTTCGAATTTACGTTTCTTTTCTTTTTAACTTGATAATTTGCTTATAGTAAATAAAACAAGTTAAGCTTTTCTTCTTCAATTTTATTTTAACAACCTCCTCTGAAACACATATGCATTGTTTGTTAGATAGATAGTACGTTACTTGTTTTGCATCAGGATGAATACCAAGCAGACAGGCATACAATTAATTCAACCAATTTTGTTGTCATCAAAACGTTTGCATCGATAGCTTTTTTTTAAATGTCTTCGATTTGTAATTTAAATTATATGACAAGAAGAGGTTAAACAAATCCTGCAACAGAGAAATATTATATATTTATAACATTATTCAAACTATACTACGCTGACATTGGGTATTAGTAAATGAGAAGTTCGTGGTCTTCATGTTGTTCTGCCAACCTGTTTGACATTCAAACAAGTCGTATATAAACTGTGTGATATATATGGTGGCCTTTCGAATACATAACATTAGGTAAGAGTGTCGGTTAATTTTTATGGTAAAGATACGAGGGTATTAAAGGAACTGTATTCGTGTTCCAGACATTATCTGTAGCCCAACAACTAAGTCTAGCAACACGCCCAACAAGTAAGCGGGTATCAACATTTTATTTTTTATTTATTTCAGATAAACATAATTAGTACTGTTTTTTTTCTTCAAATTAATTTGTTTCCGGTATAACGTCATATACGCAGGTAGCAATAAACCAGTCGCACTATTTATAACTAACTGTACAAAGGATAATCATCAAATTTCAGAAGATAGACATCAGACGTAAACGCAATAAATGAGACGAAAATCACAGTTCAAATAATATACTTCATGCACATTGTAGCTTTGCACAGAGTAGGGGAATACTTTGAAGAGAATATCTTTTGTGTAACATGAAACACACCAACTAACAATGATACCCTTATTAGGAAAGGACCATGATACCGAAGCTATTTTTGCTCAAACATTCAGCAATTTCTAGAAGAAAAAAAAACACCGTCTCACATGTCATGAGATAACCTTCAAATTGCCTTTGAAAACTGTAATTAAATAAATGTAATTCACGTGCTCTATACTCGATGGAAATCCTAAATAAATGATTATTTTTTACGATATAAGAAATATGACGTCAAGTTACGTCATGCTTTTAATTTTACCAGTATTGTCTCAAAGCTACAGTCCTTATTGTTATTCACGAATACCTATGTGTATAAGAAATGCAAATAACATGAAAGATGAAACCTGATTTAATTCAAATGCAGGGAGTATATGCCTTCTTAGAAAAATACTAGAGCTTCTTTTGATTATATGCGGGAAGGGAATCATTTCAAGTTTTCCCCTAGCTCATTTCAACGTTAATAAGGAGCTGTTCTAACTTCTTTCAATCAGCAAAACTTATGTATTTCATCATCACATTTCTGAATGTCCCAAGCTTCACGTGGTTAGTGTTATTTTTGAATTTCAAAAAGATATTTCTTCCTCTCCATGGAGCTATATCATGTATGTAATGGTTAAAGCGCTTACTAAAGATGGAATATTCAATGTATACATGCCACTAAACAAACTCTTTGCAGTACAATAATAACATAAAGATACAAAACGAGAATGCGTCAATTGTGCTATCAAAAACACTTGTTTTGGCTTTGAAGGAGCTCTCTATATAATAGCCAATGAATTGATTAAACAAATCGTTATCTTACAACCGATTAACTTCTCTGATCCTCAATTAATACCACCGTAAACAGGTTTAGATGCAGTTGAAGTAGTATAAAACAAATTCCATAACGTATTTGGCTGAATAAATAGACTCATTCAGTTCTAAATTGTCATAAAATTCTCAACAAATATATTTATTTACATATAAAGAAAAATCTATATCATGTATTTAACCTTTGAATTTTACAAAGCGAAAATTAGTCATGATCACTCCACGTGTTTGTTCTGCATAGAATTCGTGACAAACGGTTCAATTTTGTAGCACTTTATCTTGTCGAGAGCAATAAATGAGAGCTTATTAATAATTTAACTCGCGCGATGCAATTAATTGAAGCTTTTGCATTTGTTTTAATCCAGCACATTTAATGCTAACGCACACTTGCACGTATTTTGAATCAGAATCAACTGAATACATGATACCAAAAATACATTGTTTCTAGTCATATAGAGTAATCTAATTTGTCCATATCGCCGTTGTCTTGTAGTTAATAACATCATTCCTACTTAGCCTCCCGTTAAAAGGTAATGACATTTTCCCGCACATTTTTGAGGAGTGCAGCATGTTTTATACCCTTCATGACTAAATATAATTATAATTATTATTACCTTGCTTATTGCATACATGTACATGTGTCTAGACCCAGTTAATCGTTTTACTGACTATGGGCAAACTGGAGGACACATATTAATAGATAACATAAAATACAGTCACATTTAAGGAATTTAGTCGTATCATCAATCGTAAAGTCATGCGTGCAATGTAAGCGTCTGCCGTTTTCTTACTGCAATGCAAAACATGTCATATAGTGGTTACATGTGTTCTGATATATTCTTTGTGTTACACAACCCACGTTCCATGAACATGCAGGACGCAAACAAATGAAGAAATATAACCAACAAAACAACTGCCCAAAACTGAACGAAACCTTACAAACCTCAAAACTATATAAAGTCAACATGGTAAACAATCTGTATACTTCGATCACATATTGTTTAATAAATTGAGCATTAACGCTGTAAAATGCAGTTACTGCTTTGTTTGGTTTGCAGATATCATGTTATTAGAACAACCCTGTTCGGCAGTATCAAAGGCCATTCTTTGTCGGCAAGCATATACTTTACCAAAACAGACATACATCTTAAGATGCATGCAAGAGCCATGATAAGCACTCGAGCCTTTATTATGGATGATATCAATTCATAAGAAGATATATACGGTGAATCGCTGATAAAAGTAATTGAATATCCAATCGGTTCCATATGCCACTTAATATATAGGGTACTTTCTGGTGCTACAAGATTGATTTGAAACTAGTATGCGTCAATCTGGAAATAATAGAATCTCTATATTGGACATGTCTCCAAGTTTGGTCCAAGTCTATAGTGTTTTATTCATCTTTGAAAACGTTAACCAATCTTATAGTCATTAGTGTTATTTGTTTATTGACTTTGCCAATGAAAGCTACCAATTTCCTCGGAGATTTACCTACAGCAAACAAGCGGACTAAGGCAGATAATGTTAATTCTACTCCTTTTTTTATTTTCGAAATTAAAGGTAGTATGCTGTACCATTTGAATATGTATCTTTTTACAAATATAATACTTTCGTACTTATGGTTACATGTACTTGCATAATAACTAAAACATAAATACTCTGCATGTTTCTAGTAATTAAATGGTAATACTTTATTTTAACTTGTTTTGGTTGATAGTTTAAGTTTTTTATCAAGTTTATTTGTTTTGAAACAAAATTGTATTGTAAAATGTAGTCTAGTAATCGCAACGGGTAATTCATTTAGATCATGTGCGTATAACAGTTTCTAAAAAATGAAATGAAATTTTCGTTGTAAAATAAGACCTTAATGTTTCTCAAAATGTAGTTTATTATGTTCATAAAAACAGAATGGAAAAGTTTCTTTGAAAAACAAACCTCTGTTACGAGATTAAATTCTTTAATTCAATTATAGGTGCATTTCGTGATGCTCATACTTCAATTTAGTCAAACTAAGTAAATACATTACCTCATATCAAGTGTAAAACACCTGTCTTTTACAAAACTCTTGCTGATAGTGAATGTGCAATTGTTCGACAGGCGTGAAATATATATGGTGATAACACCATAGTCGCGATCCTAATTAAGTTTCAGCGTGCCTTCAGTGTGTTTTGGAACTAAAATACTACAAGTCGAAATGCAATATTAATCCATTTCTGGAAGGTATGGCCTTCGGTAAGAGTTTGACCTAATCTTCAATTGGCACGTGTACGTTTACTTGTTCTAAATACAAACGTATGTTGCTTCAGCTTCATGTGTAGTAACGTAAGTTAGAAACAATTTTTGTTAATCTCTTATAAGAATTGAATATTCGTTGAGAGTAGTGGCGTAACCAGAGGGGGGCGGGGAGGGGCTTGAGCCCTCCAGCCAGAATCCAAGCCCCCCCCTTGAGCCCCCAAATAAGATGAAATGTTGTACAGTGTCTATGGAGAGACACCCAATTGAGCCCCCATGAAAAAGTTGAGCCCCCTCTGTCACCCCCTCATTTTGAAAGGTCTGGTTACGCCCCTGGTTTGACCCAAGGATATCTGAAAGTATGATCTAGAATTATAACTAGCTAATTAACACACAACTAGCAGAGTGTCAGAGCAGGCTTCCTCAAATTGTTGTAATAGTGATACATCTTCTTCTTCCCGTTGTGCTGCCTTCAAATAGTTGAAGATAAACGCACTGTTATGTATAGTACTCTGGTACTTGCCAAACTGTATTATACCACTCCTACATAAATTCTAGGAAGTTGATTGGTTAATTGTTTTATTATATTTACTATATCTTCATCTGTTTGATAGCAAAAACTCACAAACGATTTGACATAGTGTGTGCGTGAGCTGCTGCGTCAGGCCATGTGTTCACGGGATAACTGCTGCATCAGTTCATTGTATGCTCGCCAATGTATCTTTAGGTAACACTTTCAAACCATTGCATATATCTCGTAGTAAAAACAACTGGTTTTGTCAACATAATTCAGTAAAAGTTTGTAATGTTATGGAATTTATGTAGGAGTGATATAAAACAAATATTAACTGTCTTAAATTTGTGTGAAGATTGAAAAATATTCACTCGGTGGAAGATAAATTGTCCCATTTCACTTGCCTACCGGCTCGTGAAATAGAACAATCCAATATATCAATCCAACAGGTCAGATGCCAGCTGAAGACCAAAGGTTTTAGTCGCAACGTAGCATTGCTTACAACAATGTAAGTTGCAGTTATAGATTCAATCTTATTTATTATTTTACGATTACTGGATGAGTAATAATTATCATCAATATAATACAAATGCAATCTTCCACATTGTGGATATATTTCAACCTCCACACTCATAGCCAGTTAATATTTGTATAACATACGTGTCAGATCATATTGGTATAATAATAATAATAATAGTCCAATATATTAGGTACCCCCAACATTTGTAATTTTTGAAAGATTTAGCTATCATTGTTAGATTGATCAATGTTAGGATTCATGTTCAAGAAATAGTTACTAGAAAACGGTACCCACATTTGGAAAAAAATGTGATATAGTAAAAACAGTCTTATACCCTTTGTTGTGGTAAATTGGTGTAATGTGCCATAATTTCAAAGAGAACTATTTTGTCCTATTTCAAATCATAAGCTACTGTAACTAAGGTTGTTACCATTGTTAAAACCATCTAAAAGCATAGTTTTGTGTATAGAGTGTAATTTTAAGTCCTCAAAATGATTCTTTTTGTCACAATAAAAACATACTACCATGTTTATTATATTTATAAATGAAATGCACTTTTTATGGTGTTTTTGATGATATGTTTTTGCTTTCTTGCCATATAATATTTATACAAGTGTTTTGGTAGGGATACAATAGTTGTCATGTTTTTTCTCTCAATTGTGACAAAAAGAGTTGTGTTCAAAGTTGATAGCTATAACCTTCATCATAAATGTTTTTAAAAAGTTTCATACAACTTTGAACACATTTATTTACATAATGTGTTGAGCTAAATTCTGGGCCTTGCTTGTATTATGAATCTGAAAATCTGGTGCTTCATAATTATGTTACTATTTTGTGCTTCATTTATGCCGTAACCATCTTAGAAGGAGCATAAGATTGTATATGCCACTCTGAGAGGCCACTCAGGTATATTGATGTATGCATGCGTGAACAAAAAATGTGAAAACAGGTTTTTGTTTTTTCTCGATGAAGAACACTGAACATGCATTCCGCGTTTACAGGTCTTATTATCTGCCTATTTCCGGGGAGACAAAGTCAAAGCTAAACACGTAAAAAGGGTTATCTTAGGATTGAACTTGTTTAGGAGGTTCAAATGTGAATTTAAAGATCATGTTTCCCGTTCTGGTTTAGGGATGTTATTTGCTGGAAGACTAAAACCTGTTAAAGGGTCATTTTTCAAAACGTTCATGCATGTGTTACCTGCAGGTGCCACTCACATCCTTGTGTGCATACATTAAAGGCATATTCCCACATCTTCTGGCCAAAACGCCCTCAATTTATTTCAAACTTCGCTTTTGCACATAATTGTATTTCATATTGATAAACTAACATACCCTGTAAAAAGCTAAGCTTAATTCGGCCTAATTGTTTCAAAATCAGTGATTTTGAATTAAACTTCAGAGATCTCAGAAGTTTTATTATTGCGAAAATACGGGAGTTCAACGTGGTACATATAGGAAAGTATGGTTGCTATGTAGGGCCATACTGTGAAGCGCGTATGACTAAAAATTCCATTTTAACTCGTTCATAGATCTCAGAAGTTTTATTATTACGAAAATACGCGAGTTCATTGTGGTACATATAGGAAAGTATGGTTGCTATGTAGGGCCATACTGTGAAGCGCGTATGACTAAAAATTCCATTTTAAC
>JAUMTS010726453.1:0-11648 GCA_032273385.1 Ophiopholis aculeata | reverse complement strand
TAATCATCATGTAATTTTATCTTTTTAAGTCAGTGTTGTTGTTTTCTTTGTTCTATAACCCTATTATAGATAGCAGGAGAAACAGAAGTTATTGGTGTTGTTCGCATGACAGAAAAGGTGAGTCAAATTGGGTTTCTGCAGTACTGAAATTATCTTATAATCAAAGATTAAAAACATTTAAAAAGATTAAAAACATTTAAAAAGTTAAATGCATTTTTGAAAACACACACAAAATTAGAAGCATCTGAAAAATGGTTCTTTAGCCAATTTGGATGCTTGTGTGATTTATTTGGTTTTATTTTCAATCTTATTTTTGCCCAAAAAATTGTATGTCGCTGGAGTTTTAGAACTTAAAGCTACTAAAACCGAAAGTTCACAACTGATTCTACAACCCAAATCAATTTAATTAATGCATCCAAATTTAAAAATAAAGAACATTATCTGAAAACAACATTTACACAAAAAAAATGTGTTTCCACAAAGTTAGTAAATAATCTGATTGAATTCAAATGTAAAGGTGCACTTTGTGATCCACAGCCTCATCCCCACTTTCCTCAATGAAAATCCAGATGTTTTTGCCAATTGGGATCCTTTATCAATATCTATCACAAATCTGAAACCTTTCTTGCAGATTCATTTGTTTTTCCATGAAAAAACTGAAAAGTGTGTCATTTTCAAGTTACTGTCAGGGCAAAATAAAGTTTGGATGCTCATAACCTGAAAACAAATTATCCAAATAAGCTGAAATTGTTGGCATTAACTTTTATTTCAAGTTAACTTTCTAACAAGGTTCATGGAGAACAAATGTAAGGTTAGAATCATAACATGATCATGTAACAGGGCTGCATAAAGTGCGGGGGCTGGGAGCGGTGCTCACAGGAAATGACAACCAAAATTGAGGAAATAATGCTGTGTGGAAAAAAAAAAATTAAAGACGAAAAGAACTGAAAGAGAAACAAAGAACGACAAAAATATTAAGGAAAAATAGGAAAAGGGAAGAGGAAAATAAGAAGAAAGAAAGAGGAAAAGAAGAAAAATGAAGGATCAAGAAATGAAAAGAAAGAGTCGCATCCATTGCAATTTCTGTAGGACAGAGGAACTCAAGATTAGTTACAGAATACTTGCAAAAATGTGAGGAAATTAAAGTGGTTACTGAACAATGGGGTTATGGATTATCAAAGAAGGAAGACTTGTGCGTGATAGAGAGAGGGAGAGAGAGATGCTAAAAACTTGAGGAAATTAAAAAAGATGAAGGAAATGCAAAAATAAACTTAGAACGGGAAAAAGATTTGAGGAAGTGTCTTCAGAATCATTACATAAAAACAAACTGGAAGAATGATATGGATCCAATTAAATGTTAACAATAACATAAATTCTAAAGTTAAACACTTAACCTAGGCACAGAAAAGAATATGTGAGATTATTTTTGCGCAGATAGAAAAAGAGGAAAGAGGAAGTCAATTTTCAAACTTTAAAATAAATATCACGGTATTAGTTTGAGGAATTTTAAGATAATCCAAAATTCAAACAATTTCTGAGAAATCAAGAACTCAAACAATTGAGTGAGAACCAACACATGCCATAGTACATGGCTAGCAAAATACTCCTTTTTACTTGAGAAAATTACAAACAGAAGGGTCCGTATGCACAAAAGAGTTAGACTTGGTTTAAGTGGATTTTACTGTTGCCAGAAATCAACATTTATTATAATTTACTTCTTATAATAAGTTGCACAAAGATATAAATGCAATGTTAGAAAATAATACAAAATAACTCAGCTAAATGCAAAGGAAAGTATACTCTCTGGTGGGAATAAATTCCACTTAGACCAGGTCTAACTTTAGACCTGGTCTAACTCTTTTGTGCATACGTACCTATATGTCTTCGTCAACATGTTAACTCACAAATATAGATTTTATCAATTTGAGGACAACATTTCTAAAAGTTTTGGAAAAAACTATATGGTAAATTGTGGGTCAAAATGTTGGCATTTGTTAAGCTTCTGGTATAAGGATGACCCCTTCATCAATACAAAAAATGATGAAAGAATGGCTCATTAAGCAACTTTTCCTTAAACTTTCCCTAAAACAACCTAAATTAAGTGAATTTAAGGCCTAAATTTTCCAAATTTTTTAAACAATACAAAATAATTTATGATAACTTTTACCCAAAATTGTTTGCCTCTGGTATAACAATTTATCATTTTTTGCGCATTTTGCAGGGCTTCTGGTAGTACTTGTAGAGGATGACCCTATTTTGATCTAAAAATAGGTATAAAACAGGTAATTTAAAAAAAATATATTTTAGAATAGCAAAATTGACCAAAATGGTCAAGAAAAAAAATTAAAAATTGATAGAAACTTATGCTCAAAATGTTCAGGCATCTGGTACAAGGATTTTAAGTACAAAAACTGTATAAATTTGGCTCGTACTTTCAAAAATTTCAAAATGTGTCCATGGTCAATTCACAGGGGCAAGAGGTTAGGTTATTGAGGAAATTGATTGGCCGAAATCTTGCTCCTGAGGAAAAAATGACTTTATGCACCCCTGGACAGATGTAACGCTTTCGTTAAATCTTTCAGTGTGTAGTATGTTTTTTTTCGGAATTCACCCAGGGACACAAAGTGCAATGCGTTTAATGCGTGTATTTACTTTAATTTATTCAAACGCAAACAATGGTCGTTCTGGGTCTAATCTAAAATGGTTTCTTTTTCCAATTATTGTTGTCTGCTCTGGCATTGCTAGTATGAAGTGACAGTAGCAAACATTCATATCAAATCACTTGATCGCCGTGCCTAGCTCTGTTTATCTGTAGAAAAAACGGCACTACCAAATCAATTTTAACAGAAGTAAATTGTATAATGCCACCGTCTATTTGACATTTCCGAGAGCTCAATGTATCCTCTAGTTTTAAATTATGCTTGCATCAATAAAACTGGATTTACCTTCTTGCTTTCTGTCCTCATAATAAAAAAACAGTATTTTTATAGTGTCCTTTGAGCTCTTTAAACATAAACATTGTATACCATAACCATTCAACATTGATTAAACTACAGTTATCTGTTTCCTTTTTTTTTTATATGACTGTGATGTCTAAGTTGCCTTGTCTGTAAGCGGGTATTGTCTGCTATCAGCGACGGGAACATAACATCGATGATACCATGAACCAATAATGACACGAATCTGTTTGGCATACCCTTTTTTAAATAAATAAATGCGGGTTGATTCATCGATTTATTCCTAAGAACAAGTAAACTGCAATACAGGACAACGACACTTATAGTATGCTTGGCAGATGTAAAACGTTCATTAAACCTTTAGAATTAGAGTATTTTCGGAATTGGCCCAGTGATAAAAAAGGTAATTCTTAAGATTTAGAGAAATACTTTAGTTGACGCCGTATACCAGAAGTGTTGTACGTTTTCATATGTCACTTATTGTTTAGCCAGTGACACGCTGTACAAGTACACCTTTTTTCAAGGGCTCACCTTTGTATGTTTATTTAATGCCCGTTCCGAACACAGAAGAACATTTCTTACACTGATACCTTTAAGGATCAATCAATTCAATCTGCAAATTTGCTTGTTCCTCTTGCGACAAATAATTATATAGTAAATATATATATATATATATATATAGCACGTCATCTTCCTATTCAAAGAAACCTATTCAACACTAAATTCAGATCACAAAGAAATACTTTATATTTGAATACACATAGAGCCTGAAAGAAATTCGAAAGCTAATTCGCAAGGAAACTAATAATATAAACGCGTCATGAGTTCGCCAGAAGAAAATTGTAATGCTGCAATGAACGCTCATTTACTGAACGGAGAAAAGTTGTTCTAGTGTGAAAGGTGTCTTTGCATGCTAAGGTCTACTTCAGTCTCCATACTTGTGGGGGTACCTTTCTATCTGTTTCCTTTACTTTTAAAACAACATAATTATGTTTTTGCCCACAAACGGACAAGATACACTTACTTAACCCTTTTGAACCTTTCCCAAGCTTTATTTTGTACTAAAAACAAAAATATGAAGTGAAACCTGCACCAACATGTATAGAGACTGGAGTCGACTCTAGCATGCAAAGGGTCAAACAGTGTTAAATATTCAAATCAACGCCTTTATAAATTAAGATTTCTTGTTCTGCTTCGCAATAAAGTCTCAAGCTAACACGAGTTTACGATTACCACCAACTCGTTTTTCACCAACAGACAAACTTGTCAAAGCAGTTGGACAAATAGTTGCAAATGTCTTATATACCAGCCTTCCAATGTAATTAATTCATTCTTAGATTTTAGGTAAGACAAGCATGCATAGATTTTGGTAAGTTATTTGAATGATTTAGATTGAGGCACCTGGTTTTATTTTAATTGGTGTTACGTTACCCCGATCTAAATATATAACAATTACAATTACCATTACACCAGTCCTGTAATATCGATCTACACCTAAAAAAAACCGGTACTGTAAGGATGCGTGACTTGTGCTGGTAAATTCAAACTCACAATTGTGCTTTATTGAAAATTGCTTTTAACAGGTCAATGGTAAATTCAAATACATCTTTGCAAATTTATAATAATATGTAACCCAATACTAAATATTGACTTTCGCAGGGTCTTCAAAGGTAGCTCAAACAAGCGTTGGAAACCGGTTTTTTTTTATAAATATGATAGCAAATAAATAATTGTTGCTCCCAGCTGCTCACAGGCTATCTTTTAAACAGTTGTCACTATATTGTGACATATTGCATGTGCTTTTCACCAGTTGTTCGCAAAAAAAACCCCACGTTTTTCAGTTGCTAGGGATGGAACCTTGCTAGAAATACTTCTCAAAATAAAAGTATTATTTATTGCGATATAAATTTTACATACACTTGATAAGACTTATGTTACTCTAACGTTCATTTTGCTAAGTGGTTATATATTTAAAAGCCATATCTTGTGATATTCGGGCGTTACGCTTAATATAGCTTAAACAACACCAATCGCATCCTTTTAATATTATGGGTATTATTGACATAGGCGTGAATAATTTCTTGATTTTACTTTAGTCGTTGGGTTTACTTTCATTTATGTTTATTTCACAACCTTATTATTTTTTTTTTAAATATACACTCTTGTAATTTAGTTTCATCTTACTAATAACAAAGGCATGCATAGTATGAAAAACCTATAAACAGGCAGAGATGTGGATGCTATCAACAACGCATGGCGTGAGGCGGATGGCATCTATAATTTACATTATAATACAAAACGACAATATCAACACTCTAAGATAATAGACAAAGCATGATCGCAAACAGTTTGATACAGTTAACCTTGTAACTTTAGATCCTTTTTTTACTAAAAAACAAAAAAAAACAATAAACCAGGAACAGTATTGAACATTGCCACTTTTGGATACAGTTATTGTTGATAAAAGAATTACACATTGAAAGAATATAGTTACGGTTTTCTTACCACAAACTTAAAGGAATCAATCATATTACACCTGTTGTGTTTCCTTGACTCAATACTATCTCAAATGATACTATTAAAGTATGTTTTGTTACACTGTAAAGTATATTGAGGCTTCACCTACCCCCACCCCGACCCCTGTACCTCTGACGGCCTACCCTGAGTCCGGGTAAGGTGCTGGGTCAGAATTGTGTCCGCAGCAAAAAGGATGTAAAAGGGATTAACTAATATCAATTTACAGCATGTTTCAACATTTTTGAGCAACGGGAAAATATCTAAGGGGATGGATGCAACAACCCCCTTGATATACGAGAGTTAAAGAAAACTATTTTTATACATGTCAAAAAAAATGTCTAAATGTGAATTTGTGTTCATAGTGTGCTGTGTTTGTCATCAACAGCTAATTTATATCATATAAAACTGGAAAATCAAGCTTCAAAGAGCACTTGGGATTCATGTCATGACTAGTTGACCTATAATACTTGACTGCCTCAAACTAGGGCAAAGAAGCATGTTCCTCTTAGCATTGTTGTGTACGTGTGGTGATAACGAACCAGTTCAACTAGTTTGTATTTCCAATAGTCGTAAGCAAACCACGTTAGCTCAATGTTTTGACATCAACTTAAGTGACCTCTTTGTGCCAGTCTAACATATATATCTCTTCTTATACTATTTGGTTTAAAAGCAAAGAGGATACTGGACCTGTCAGTCTATGTTTGAAGTTACTCAGTTGATTTAAGGGTGTCTATCGGGGTGTATTGGTATTGGTATATAGGAATGAGTATTTCTTTGATTATCATATGGCATGTCTTTCATCTTTTTTATATCATTGAAAAGCTATTGATGTTACTGAAACGTAGTTAAATTTTAGTAGCAAATGCTTAAAATTCCATAACATTCAAATACTATTCTATTGCATGCTTTGTGTTGTTCTAACAACATATATGTTAAGCTATCACAATTTCTAAACATATGTACTCTGACATTGTTATCAATTGTCAAATATCTTTACATGATATGTAATAAGTGACACTTACCATTTTACAAATAACAGCATTTGTTAAATTTCCTACTGTATTAAAGTAATAATCAAGTAGAAGAATTACAATAGACCCTTTACTGTGATATTTATCAAACTAAATTAAAAAACAACCTTATTAATTTGTTTATCTCTTGTTGCTTCATGAGTCCAGGTTCTAAATTCGATATTGGTTTAACAATGTCTAGAGTTTTGAAGTACTAGCTTGAAAGACATAACTCTTATAACTTGAGACCGCATTTTGGTCAAAACACGAGCACTTAAAATGTCAAAGTAAACAATAAAGCGATGTTGACGACAGTTTACACTTGTATAAGGGCAAATCCCTTGATATTATACATCTAACCGGTGGCTACTTGTTTGACGGAAAAACATTTCAAATTATTCTAGATATCAAGAATTAAAGTGTTTTAAGCAGCCGATAGGCGAGTTTACAACAAGACGAAGTGCAACCTTTCTGCACCAATTCTTTTTAACTCAGCTTAGATCGTACATAGGATATAGTGACACTTACAACTGCGGTATGTAGAACTCTTTGACACGATTATAGTACATTAGTAGTGCATCAATATCGGACAAACAGAACATGCGCTAAAAAGCCTATACACACAGTTTGAGTTTAAAACTCTTGTTGTTTACAACTCTGTGAACGTTATGCTGTAATGAATTGCAGAATCTTCGAGAATGAGTGTCCTATAATAGTGCCCGTGAAAGTCAGTGGTGAATCTTAACAGCACACAATGTTACGCTTAAGTTGTTGCATCATAGTCAACTTGTATTTTGTGCATTGATAATGGAGTGAGCCTCGGTGAATTAAAGTACTATTAACATTCTTACACCGGGATGAGCCAGCGGTTTTCTTTTGCAAAAGCTCTAGTCAAGCGTTCTGTTGATCAAAAGCACATAGTGAAACGTGTATTGAACTTGTTTTACTTACTACAGTTTGTACCATGAATTTTTAATTTTGTTCCAAGTAAGAATTATTTTCTATATGCTTTGCGCATAATCGTGTTTGTTTTAGTTTGGTCCTGATCAAGCGAAACATAACTCAATAGTATAAGTGAATCAACTACGCAAATTCAGTCACTCACAATCATGTAAACGAGCTAAGCTATGTATATAATGAAAGCATGTTCATGTAAGACAATACAAATACCTCCTTCCGAGTAGATTTAATATAAAACATAAATATTTCAGAGGTTCCTTGAAAGTAAAACTCAACAATATACACATTTACCGGTGTGTTTCCAAGTGTATTGCTCTCAATATCCTCCTTTTACCAAATTGAACATGTTAAGACACCGACACAACTTTCATGAACGGTTCCTTACATATCATAACATTAAACCATCTTAACCTAGCTTAGATTTGTCGATTTATTTCATTTTATTATTTCACAATAACGTCAACAGATAGTATTTTCATATGAAGGGATTAAAACAATAATTAGAATGCACCTAACTACATGAAACACACATCTTTCATAGACAGATTGACATCGGTTTAAATGTCGTTTCTGTGAAAGGAAACGCAGACACTAATCCTTAGTTTAAATTGAGAAGAACTGATAAGAACTATTAACCATGGTTTTCTTTTCCTACTTTTATTCTCAATTGCTTCGGTTTTAATATAGAGATCTAATAAAAGTTAATGCGATACTAGTACGAAAACTAACGGAGTCAATTGAATTGTTATTAATTTACGAATAAGGTCACACCAGATAATGTGATAAGAATTGTAAATGTAATAAGTTGCTCTTATTTATGATGTTTGGAGGAGTGTATGTTAAGTATAGTATTCAATTCCTTTGTCAACCTTTATGTAAAGGTTGCGTTACCCAATTCTCTTTAAAAAAAATACAAGGTAAGCTATACACAATGAGGAATATACAAAGTGTGACATTTTCATCCGATCGTTGAACTTGTCAAAACGCATGAGAAAACAAAAACCTATATATAATTCATTTATATTTGACAATTATGTTGTTTCAGGACTTGGTGAAGACGAAATTGGTGCATATGCATATTAAATTAGGATACGCAACTGTGCTTCACCTAGCCTGTTTACAACATTGGGTTATTCTGATCATAGATGTCACATGTAGTATGAACGATCATAACCCAATTTACAACGACGCTCATATAATTATTTAATGAAATGATGCGCCGTGCACGACTGCTAAGTCGTTGCAAATGTTATTATCTTCGGGACTAATTCAAATATGTCAAAGAAAGATCAAATCTAGTGGGAGAAAGTTTATGCCCATCAGTGAGTTATCAAATGAAAGTATTAAATATGCGGATATACAGTTTACGAACACTAGATTAGAGACGCCTAACTTTTACCTTACGTGCACAATGTTAAAAGTGTTTAATACAGAATATAAACTCAAGTCAGTAAACGAGCGGTAATTCACATCCTTATTTTAGACCTTACATCAATCACAAAACAGGACGTTTTACGTTGGATATATCTTTGCCGGTCACTTTGGCGTGTTTGTTTCATGAGCCTTGAAACATTAGAAAACAAAAACTATGTGTGTATCATGACATTGCATGAATTTGAATCTGCGAGTGTAAAGAGTGTAAAGATTCGGCATAAGATATATAGTTGTTAAAATATTTTTTGCCTAAAAAAGTCGTTTTGCTACTATCTTTTGGTCCACTTAGATTAAAAAGAAACTGAAAAATTGTGAAATTAGTAAGTACACCAGGTGATGAACATCGTACATGTATTCGTTTGTTATCGTGTGTTCTTCGAATAAGATCACACAATTACTTGTGCCGCAGCCTTTACCACTGGACACCCGAGGTGGCAACTCAATGTATGATTCAGACAATATTGTAAATATCACCATTTACCCAAAAGCCAGTAAGAAGCATATGGAATACTACTATTTGAGTGCCGCGTAAATAGTCACTTACAATAAATGCTTCTCCTTTAGATACTCGTTAAAGTTACATAAAAAGAATTTAATCTTCCCATTTATAGCTGATACTGTATATGCAACATGATCATAAATCAATACCAATCACGATTGTTAGTTATTGTCCTCACCGTCATCTAAACAAAAAAGTTATAATATATTTCGCTATCTTTAAATCATTTGATCTTGTTTACTTCATTTCCCGTTAGCTATAATGTTCGCATTGTTTTTATTCAACAATGATGTGCTGGTGTGTTATCGGCAATGAAATTCAAACACAGATTATCCAGCTAGCATAGAATAAATCGAAATTTTCGGAAAGGAAGTCCACACTTCGAAATAAATATACCACATATCAACTATAAACGGTTTCAAGATGACCAGCTTTAAAGCTTATATTATTATTATTATTATCTTGCTTATTGTCATACAATAGTGATCTTCCAGTGTTGTTCTGTTCAAAAGAAAGTGTAAATTCATGATGTAAAGTAATGCACGATAAACCTTTACGTATATTGTAAGAAACCCGTTGAAGCTCTTTTCTCCATTGAGCATCACGTTTCAAAACATGTGCTATTAATTGGAACCTTTTAAGCAATTATATTGACGCCAAAATATGTTAGAGTAGAACCTGATGTGCAAATCCTTATTGAATAATGATTGTTCAATAGTTTCATTGGAGAAATATCGTACGTTTAGAAAATGCCACAAACAGTGAACTTTCACAATTGTTGCGATCTCTCTTGTGTCAAGTGTAGTTTGACAAAGTAATACAAAGTGAGGACATACATTGTTTTGCAATTGTAGCGTTGATGCCTCTGCATTCAACCCTGTTCCCTACATAGGGATGAATGAAATTTCTCAACAGCTTTAGCGTTCGAATAAAATATAATCCGATTATTGTTTCAGGATGCTTCTCCTTTAGAAAGAAGTAACCAGTTAACGCTGGAAAAGACACATGACGAACAGTGAACTATATGGTGACATCTCAAAGATACCAACTAAAATAAACAGGGAGGTGCTATATAGAATTGTGGAATGGTGACTTATAAACAAGTTACAAAACGTTTCGATATCGTTGTACCTGGCCACTTAAAAACCATCATAAACCTCAAGATTCTTGTTTGAACCAAAAACGCGGTATTGCTACAGTTACAGGCATTTCACTGCGCATCGGCAATCAATACGTTTTAGAATGGTAGAATTTCAGTCCAATCTAAGTCATTTTAGCAGGTAATTTATTTTAAAACATGACCTATTTCACAGAAGGTGGAGACACAATAAAGTTTAATAAACATATAAAATGCATAACATTTTTATACATTTGTGCAGGTCATCTGCAAGATGATAATATTCCAAAATGAGTCTTTTTAAATAAGATGTTATAAATACATTTTTTCCGGCTTTTTTCAGGAAAAGTAATAAGCTTACCTGATTAAAAGTGAATTGATTATAATAACTAGGTCAAAAACAATATAACAGGAATTCACACGAAAACTAAAATAGAGTACACGATGGAAAGGTAGGGCTAGTGAAAATAAATAGCTGACTTCAAACGATATAAACAAAGATTGACAACCCCACGCTGTTTCTTTGTTTTCATTCAAAATAGTCGTGCATACAAATATCAGCAAGACTGACAATAAGAAGTCACTGAAGTTGATATCAAAAACATAGAGTCAACTTAGTTTGCTCAACGAGTATTATAAACACAAACGTTGACATTTGGTTCGCATACGATGTGCATCAGTTCTGTGTCGTGCCTTTCTTTTGTATAAGCTGAGCAGATCAAAGGGATATACGATTCAATTACCAAATGCATGATGAATCGTCTCTGTCTGACCATGGTATTAATTATATGTATTACTGTTGCCGGTGACAAATGTAACACATTAAATGAAATGTGTCTGAAGCCATTTTCCGGAGGGTATATACACTAAATAACAGTTTAATGAAAGCTATAAGGGTCAAGGACAGTTACACTTAAACTCAAATGTTTACGTCATAAATGCGTTTTGCCTAACATCTAACATACACGAACGTAATGAGCAAAATACTTCCGTTGTCCCGAGTCTCCCTTAAATTGATATCAAAGTTTAAGATTGTGCACATTTCTGTATGTGTTAGTTTAGGTTTGCACTATCTGGGCACTCAGTTTTACTATACATTATCTGCTAAGGGAGGGGAAATGGTGTTATAAATGGGATACATGTGAGCGTATAAG
>JAUMTS010726342.1:0-12023 GCA_032273385.1 Ophiopholis aculeata | reverse complement strand
AAGGTAGGAGACTCACAAACCGTACACTGAAACAATTAAACATGCAAACAGACAAACTAGAATGCGAGACCACGTGATATTTAATCCACATTTGTTTAACTGTCAGGGGAAACGCTTATAAAATCGTCATAAACGTAGTATATGCGTCGTAAAATTTAAAAGAAAAATAATTAACGAAAACTGAATATTCCACTGGATAGCTTGATATGTGAACAATCACTTATGATGTGGCCATACTAGGTGGTTGTTCGCGTAGTATAATACGTGCGTAACAACCTCGTATAAGATGTCCAAAGTTAGCGGTATAAGCTCGTATGAGATATCTATAGTTAGCGGTACGCTTTTTGTGTTTGCGTCAAATTGATTAAGGTATGATGATAAAGTTATTACTGTGAGCTAAGTATCATACTAAGTGAAACTCCCACGAGTGCCCACACATTGTAAAAGTAGTTTACTACAGAGTTCTATTGCCACTAAGACGCTTACTCACAGGAACGTATTCATGAATATCTTGAAAGTTTTGAAAGTTTTAAAAGAGGTATATATAGTAATTATAGCTGATTATTTCTTATTTCAGATTCAGGTAGATTTCAATTTAGTGCACACATTATTATAAAGACCTAATATTAACAACATTATCTTGTATTACTAAAAATTACCCACCACAAAATGTCCCGCGGATTCAGAGTTACCTATTTTCGAAAGCGGCAAAACCCCAGCCCCCCAAACTAAAACGCAGTTTTGTTAAGATTAGTAGATACTTTGTTTTACATTAGGTTAATGAATTGAAACAAAAAGCAGACGATAAGAGGTTTCCCGTAAAAAATACAGTATCTGTTGAAATAATTTCTTGTATATACAAATTTTTTCTTGGGTTAAGGAATAATTATACACTGACTGCGAAGTATTGAATACTATCTTCAATAGTCTACAATAGACTGCATTTTTAATTTAAAGGGCAGCGCTGTTAACATATGCTTTTAAATATTTTTTTTCAATTAAGTAAGAATAGTTTTTTTGTTCTATTATACAATAAATACATAATGTTATTGCTTTATCCCTTATTACCTGTTCATCCTCGAAAACGGTTACATGCAAATACTCCAGTTGCATGACAAATTTAGGACTAGTGAGAAAACAATGGTCATTGATTTTGTTACCAAGACGTTACGTAGGTACGTATGATACAAATGGGCAATTTTAAACAACTTGACTGGTGTCGGGTAAAAATGTCTTTGAACAATGAACTATATTTAGGCCAAAGAATAAGCTGTTCATAATTAATGATAACATTGTTACTGTAAGTTACTTAGCGTTTTCACAGCATGTACCATGTTTGAAAGAAACACAATAAGTAAAGCTTTAGTTTAAAATGAAAGTATAAAAATTATCTTTCATCTTTTTATATAACTAATTTTTCTATTTAAAACAAATTAAATTAATTGTTCAAATTACATGTAACCGTTTTATAGGACCCTTATATATATTATTTT
Source organism: Ophiopholis aculeata (assembly GCA_032273385.1). Classification (NCBI taxonomy): domain Eukaryota; kingdom Metazoa; phylum Echinodermata; class Ophiuroidea; order Amphilepidida; family Ophiactidae; genus Ophiopholis; species Ophiopholis aculeata. Next base: position 10,530 of record JAUMTS010726342.1, on the reverse strand, counting down.
CTATAATGCTACACTGTTTATTGTTACAGGACTTGAATTCTCAGGTTTCTATAAGGACATTCAAGTCAACTACAGCAAAGAGTTCCAGAGGTCTCTACTTGCTAAAGACTATCTTGAAATGCTTTGAGATGGAACATAAAGGAAAATTCAAATTGCACTAACTGTTATGGTCTTTGTGACTGTCTTGTATCTTGAAATTCGAGCCCTGGCTAGTGTTTAATCTACTTCAAATTTGATTTACAAATATACAGTTACAAATCCAAGAAAACAAGAATTTTACATAGTCAGTTCATTTTCTACTTGATAGTGCCAGACACTGACACTATTGCACTCGATGTTGAATACTCAGAGCTGCATAATAATTCATATCTTGGAATATATGACTTATGTATATATTTTTAAATGCTTATTTTTATTATAAAACTATATTGAAACGATTGCTCTTTAAAGTCAAGAAAGTTTGCAGTATTTACATATATGTCCCCCCAAAAAACAACGCAGTGTCTTTAATTGTTTACGTTTAGCAATAAGAACTTTTTAAGTCTTAATCTAAATCCTTCAAATTTAGCAAAATGTATTCATATTGATATACAAGTACAGACTTATACTACATTTTTATTTAAGAGGACAGAAATATTCAACATTTAATTTTTTATAGTTAAGTTGATTACTAAAAAACTACTGTCTACAAAATGTTTACAAAGAAGACACTGCAAAATATGAGAACAATCGCAGTAAGGCTAGGTTCTGAGAGGCATTATCTGACAGTTTGATGATGAGCCGTGTTCTTAATCACTTTCCTCAATATTATCTCGGCAATTTAATAATATTCTCTTACCATAAATACCATTGAAAGTGATTATAAGCTTCTATAATCCCGTTTAGTTCTTAAACTAGACTATACAAATAATTCTATAATCAACATACACCATTAAAAGAGCGGTTGAATATAGTCGGATTTGAGGAGTTCCTATGTAGTTCTCAGACTTTCCAGATGTAGGCTGTTAACGACTAGGATGCTGGATGAAGTTAAAATCCGTAGTTATCAAAATCGTTGCCGTAATTCTATGACACACACAAAAAAAAAACAATGCCAATTTATTATCAAAATACGATTTCATTAGATATGCAGTTTTGATAAGAAATTATGATGAAAAGTAACTTACCGTACATGTACAGGCCGTGGTGTTTTTTTTTAGTTTTAGTTTTTTAGTTGTCTCACTTTGTCATTTACTCTTATTTCCAATATACTACTTACGCAAAAAAAAACAATCAATTTTAGACGCAAGAGGGAACCGAAGAGCCCGGGGAGAACCTGTGGACTGGCAACCAGTTGCACGTGCAGCGCAAGGACTGCTAAACGAGCCAAAGCTCATTTGGGCAAACCGATGGTATTGCATCTATCATACTACATGCTTTTCAACAAATAAAGCAAATCGATATTACGGTTTTTTTCTCATAAGAATATAACCAAAATTAAAGGTTGGCGTATATTTAAGTGGTTTGCATAGTTATTTTACATTTTCAAGAGTAATGTCGTGATCATTTTATCAGCAGTGCCAATTATCATACAACTTAGTTCCTTATTGTTTAGGACGTAATTGGGATGTAAACAACGCAAACTAATAGAATGTATAACTATGAACCTTATGTGCCTGGTTGATTAGAGCAATATTGGGTAGCTGTTAGAGGGGGATATCTTGACCTTCCCCACCAAGCATTCAAAAATTAGGTTAAGACACAACTGTGCAACAAATACTAGGTCATAATTGACCAAATAGTGATATGTCGACTCTAAATGCTACAGTAAGGCGAAAAGGGCGATGAAACTAAGGAAAATATTACCAGAAGTGAACACCTCCTATACGTACAAGTTTGACTTCTCTAAAAATTACCTCGGTAAAGACGCGTCTCATGCAAATTATTCTTAGGTAAAGATTAGGCATTTAATCAAGGAAAATGCTCGAGGGGTTGGATTAAGAATCTTTTGATCCATGCATAAACTCAATGCGCATGGTTTACATGCATTTTTGACATGCCATCTGTACTCGATTCCGCGTGTAGAGGATTAACGTAAAGCGATGGAAATGTAAGCCTTCTATCATATCAACTGGTTTCATGTGGTGACAGGCTTGTATGTGATCATTCATGGCAAAAGGTACCTTAAGTCGCTGATACATGTTCATGGTTTTTACATGTCAATTAGACACAACTAAACAAATATTATTTGAAGTGGTTAGTGACTATGTTATCTCTGGTATTGTTTCTGGAGGTAAATATCCATTCCGCTAACAATAAAAGGACATTCAACCATTTGATTTATGTACAACTATATAGTATTCAGTCCAAACAGTCTAGTAACCCAGTAACCTGTAGGCAGCGATAGAAGGTACCTTGTGCTGCTATAAGGTCAGTATAAGTATGCTGAAAAAGTATCCTGGATGACGTAAATAATCTTCCACTTCATTTTATCTAAAAGGGTGACCCTGCCATAACCTCAGACTAAAAACACATTCTGTATTGAACGATTTGAGTTTAGCAGACAGTGCGAATATTTACATGAATTGAAAGGTCAATGTTCTGTTCACGAGGTGAAGCTGACTTGAAAATGTTTAACGGTCATGATTGAACGAATGAAAAACTATATTCAAATATAACGTGTTGTTATTTGGTTGAAGGATATGCTGTGACCCTAATGTATCTTCTAATTAAGATCAAGGTTGTGATAAAGTGCCAATTCAAAGCTGCGGCATTACTAACATCGCAATTATAACCAACTATAAGGCCTTAAACAACTAAATGGCACGCTTGATGATATAGGTGTTCAAACAATATTTCTGGAATGTCACGTGCAAATCAATCCTCCGACCAAATGACAAGCATCTATTAAGGTATGATCATATTCTTAAAATATGGATATAAAACATACCGGCGAATATCCATAGGCGTTCATCCCACCGTCAAGAGGCACAAGTTGTCCTGCTTGGATCGGTATAGCGGGACCATTGTTGACGGGTGGTGCACGGCGTCCGCAGAATCGCCATGGACATAGACCAGTCATAATGCAGAAAACAACAAAGATGATGATGAGGATTAGTAGGCCGATGACTGCAGCAGCAATAATGCCTGCAATGGCACCTCCGCTGAGTCCTCCTATGTAAAATAAAGGGCAAATCACAATGAGTTACAATGTACACATTCCATGCGAAAGTAACAGTCAGTATTATTAATGCTTTACACGCTGGCTTTCATTTTAGTTGATAATTTACAATAATATCTTAAAAACACAGGGGTTATCTCAGAAGCCACTGTACCAATACTAGGCTCGTTTGTACTCAACTGAATTCATTTTTCATGCTGAATCTGATTATATTAATTTTTTTTTTTTTTTGGGGGGGAACAATTTTTGCACTCGACACCCGCGTGGAGGAGGGGTAATATCCAAAATTATAGTCATGTAAATGCATTACTCCGACAATCCAGCAAGTTAAGTTACCATAGTTTACAATCTCTAAAGTCCTTAGTTCAACTCAACTTAATATAAATCTATAAAAATTGAAATGTTATACCTTAAAATTCATTTTCAACGAATCGAATATTGACCATACCCGCTCAAAAATTCACATTTTGTTAAATTCTGATAATTATAAGTAAGGTAACCAATGGACACGTAACTAAGGCCAAGATTAGCCAACTGGCCTCATACCACATTAGTTTAAGATTTATCTTAATGTCACGTGTTTACTCTACAAAATACACCGAGGTTTGGTGCCTGTTTGCCTCTCCTGAATTTAGGATCGTTCAAGTATCATCGCTTTGAAACATTTTTCGGTAACATGTTAAGTTTCATAGATTTCTTAGGGAGAGATAACATACGTTACTAATACTTATGAGCATTAAATCTGAGTATTTTAGAAAACTTACCTCCAGATGGCGCTTCAGTTGTTTGTGATGGTCCGCCAGGTCCGGCAGGTCCGCCAGGCCCGTCATTGTCAACGATAGTGACGGTTGTCGTTGCCGGATTGACCTGTGCATTACTAGACGTGAGTGACAAGGTGAAGGTTTCGGAGGGTTCGACAAGCTCATCATCCCTGATTGTAATCGACAAAGCATATCGTGATGGTGATATGGTCAGAGTTTGAAATATCGGCGTAAAGTCAGCCGATGTAGCCGTAACGAGACCAGTAGACACACCTGTATATATATATAAAATTAAATCAATCAAACTTTTCAGAAAGTTCAGCTTTCAAACGTAAAAAAAACCTGGTCTCCTTTTGGCATGTTTCGATTTTAACTTCGCGTAAAATGCAATGGTGAAAAGAATAAACCAAATTAAAACTTTGCACATATCTTTGGCAAACTACACTACATTTATGTAGCGCTATTCATAATATTTAATTATAGAAATGAAGGGGGATAAGAAAACTGCACATGTAGGTCCAATAAGAATAACCTTGCACAAACAACCTGGCTAGTATGTTAAGTGATTAACTTGATTTCGTCAAACGAGGTTTCTTCAGCAAGATCCTGGCTCTTATACTGTGGGTACGCCAGCTACAATGACTACGTGATAATGTCTGGTTGTATGGTGAAAGACATTGAAAAGAACCGTATTGTCTATTACTATTACTATGTAAGATTGAGTATTACCCAAGCTACTGAATACATTAACATTTTAAAATATTTATTAATTTAAAAGTAAATTACACCACACCAAGCATGATCTGATTGTATGGCCATAGGGATTTATAAAAATGATTTATGTTAGAATTAAACCGTCTGATGTATTCTATTTCAGAATCTGTGTTGAGTTTAACTATAATTAATACAAAATCATACATCATTTGTAGTTTTAGACATAATCCGTCTGGGCAATTTCTCAGATCTGAAACAAGTTGCAACAGTTTCTTCCGGGTCTGGAACGCTTGATCCAGATCAGGTAACTATTTGAGTGCTTTTAACCGAGTAATTCATCAGAGGTCTAGATAAGATATTTAAGTTGTTATATTAAAAATAGCATTGGCTAAAATTCTACCGTGAGATTTTTAAAAGTCGTTGTGAGGTTTTGTGTAAATTTAGTAACAATAAGATTTCGTTATAAATAAATATCTAGATTAGTTAATTGAAACTTTTTTGAAACAGAATGTAAATTATCAATCTTTAATGAAGGATTTGTCGAGAAAAATAAACAATTCGCATTTACTCACATTTCCTTGCCGAAGTGCAATTTTACTAAGTCCTAATTTTAACGTAATAAGTATACCCTGTTAAGTTGATCGAATTCCTTCAAAATCTTGAATTTTGTATTTGTGTCGGGAGGACCCCGACCAAAAATACGCGTGCGTGTTATAGCTCAGACCCTAGATGGGAAAGCGTGTATGAAAAAAGAGTTATTTTTACTCATGTAAATACGTTTTGGGTCAAATGAAGCTCACGTAGCATTTCAGTTAGACATAATAATAATTAAGACCGAGTTTAGCGAAATCAATATGTTGAATAAACGTTTGAATATGCCTTGAAGCCAAATCTTCAATTATAGAGAGCACCTGCTATAAGTTATGGGACTGAAATTACAGATCTGAAACAGACGTACCAGATCTGGCCACCGTTCCTGATCTGATGCATTACCCGAACTGAAAATAGAACAAAACAAACGCAAGCAAATAACAAAACAAAAAAAGAAGCGAAACGCAAAGAAAAAAATAGTACTTACTGATTGAAACGTCACTGTTACCGTTGTGCGTAATGAACACCTGCGTTGAAGTAGTCCCTTCGGTAAATTGATAGGCCCTTGATTCGAAGCCAACAGTTTCTGTAAGCAATTAAGAAGAAAGTAAAATACATTTTAATTTCAATATGGTCGTCTTTGTTTTCACCAATAAAAAAATGCTAATTCAATGTTGTTAGAGTTAATTTGTGTACCTGAATTTAAATTGTGCACATTCCATTTATTCTGGCAAGAAAAAAATATACATACAGTTTTAGAAGTGTATTTTTATGATATATAATGGAATATATATATGTTTAGGCTTCATTTGGACCACCCTGTACATTATGATAGGAATTATGATAATGTTGTAAATTTAAAATATACCCTAGTCTAGTTGAATTGACCATTATATTATAAAAACAAATGTAATCCTTACATGTTAACGCAAAATTGGAAAATCCTTTTTTACCACCCTGTATTTTCTCCAATAAAGTAGGCAAGTTATAGTGAATTAATTTGGCAGCCATTTGTAAGGTAACTCTAACTTGCTGTTTTTCTCAGATTCCCAATGTGTTTAAGAAAAAGTAAAATGACATGTTCTTTTTGTATCCACCCTATGTAATTTTTACACACACTTTACGTTTAGATTCTTTAGGAAGTAATTTTCATTGTTGAACAATAAGGTTTCCAACAGAATTGGTGCATTTCCCATATGTTGGTATGTGGAACACATTTTATGATAAGTTTATGACACATGACCGTGACTTAAAAGACAATTCCAGCCAAGTTCATCTTTAACAAATAACAGTACATGTTTTACTTGCTGATCAATTTATGAGTAAAACAAAATCGTATTCACGCAAAATAACAAAGTAACAAACAGAATACAGGTTTCTGACTAGCGTCAGACAAAGAATAGCACGTTTGCGCATGTGCAGTTAAAGATTTGCTGTATTCCACCATTCGTCCTCTCGATGAAGGAAAAGTGTGCAAGCAAGAGTACTTAAGTAGTTCTCAGAATATAACTCAAATATCATTGTTAAAAACAAGGATAAAAATTCGGACCTCGTGACACTAGGAACCTTATATTTTTATAATGAGATAAAGTTAAGCCTTATATGGTTGTAATTTAATTTGAACACTAATTGAAACTTTTGATTTCCCCGAAACAAAAAAATATATTACGATCGTCATCTGATATGGTAACCGTGGTTGTACCAACGCTGCCGAATACAACACCACTCTGTCCGGTAGCGATAACGCAAGTGAATGTCTCCGTCGACTCTTGGCTAGCGTCTGGAGCTATCTGAATAATTCCACATCCTTCGTCATTATTCTGAATAAAGGATATCGTTCCCGGAGCCGAGAAGTCACTAGCGCTGGCAGTGCCGGCTGCACATGTAATGGCTGTTGAAATTAAATAAAAGTAGTTACATTAATAATTTTTCTTCAACAGCATACGCTATAATTATTCAAATCTGAGCAAGACTAGAGTACTCAAAATACGAGCAATGCTGGCGTCATTAAATATATAGACATATTAATACAGAGTCCGGATGACCACTCTTCCCTGAAGAACTGTACTCAATACAGGCATCATTGATTTCACCAAAGATACACTTAACCCTATTATTTAAGTCAATGGAAGGTGGACTCTAAGTGAAGGGGGACTTTCAATGTTCTTACACCGGCTTGAATCCAATGAACTATTATTTACTACGTCTGAAAAGGCAAGCCTTTAAAAATACAAAACTTTACCAAATGATCAGATTTTGCCAACGGCTAGTAAAACTGAATGACTTTATTACAAATATCTTGGAAATCATCAATAGAATGAACTCTAATGCTACTTCGTAGAAATTCGTTTTGATAGATATTTAATGTGACGATTTGTAGTTGTATATACAAGACTTAGTACCCATATGTAACACAAAGTTACTTAATGTTATTTGGTACAAGCTTTTTCAAAATGAATTATATTTCAAATTAATTTTAGGGGACAGAATATAATAATTATTTTGCTTAGCTAAATAGGTTGCCAGAGATATTGAAGCACTGGTGTACACAGAGATTGTATCCTATTTACTTAGCATCACGGGTACTCTGCAGAACATCGCAGATACTTCAGAGTAAAACTTTAACAACTTCATAACAACTGTCCCTGAGTAGGGGTAATTTGGATGTATTCTAGCTGCTGTGTGCAGTGGTCGCTAGCTTGTACGGGTCAGAAATATGACTGATGCAACTGGAATTAGCTTACACATAGAGAACAACATGATGGTATAACCCCAGCCATTTCAATCAGTGGGTCCGAATGAAGGTTTAGTAAATCATGCACGCTCTACACAACTGGAGGCCACTAGAGTATACTGTATGTTATCCATAAGGTATATAGCAGTGCCTCAGGTATCACGAACTGTGTCAAAATAACTAATATCCATCAGTATCATAATGTTTCTAAATTCACAGCCATTTTCAGGAAAGCAACAAATACATTTAAACTGAAACAGAAGTTTCACGGCAGCATATCTGTAAGTTCACGTACTCCCTTATTTAAGTCTCAACTTCCGCTGTATGTTGGAATATGACAGGTTGTGTATGCCAAATTTTAAGCTGACGGGTTCTAATCATTTTAATACAGCTTGTATATGCAGGTTTTGAGGTATTCAAAATTAAAACCTGATAGCCTAAAAATCAACTTATGCAGATTTCATCTAGTCACTCTGGTTTGCGTCTAAACTTTGCCAAACATTCCCTCGGAAGGGTTAATATTCAGTTTGACACTTGCATAAGACATTAAAATTCACATTCTAATTTGACATTTCTTACCGACATTTATTGATGGTGAACTATTAGCATTTTCCCTCCTTAAGCAAATCTGAAGTTGTGCTCCTTCCGTTGTCTGATAAGTTCCTTGTTTCCAATTGTATATCCCTATTATAAAATAAGAATGTAACATTGAGAATAAACTCCTTTTTATGTATTTTGTGAAAAATCAATATTTTTGACAAAAACTGCTCTGTATAAATGTCGAACACAAAACTCATTTCTAAGTTTATCAGATATATCTATATTAATAAGATCATAGAGCAGTTGTGTATGCCTGTCTGGCCGCTAGGGTTTCTTTTCAATTTATAAAAAAAGTCACAAAATTACAAGTGCTCAATGAATCAATAACTCTCATGTTCATTTCCTTTATTTTGTCCTCAAAAGTGAACAAGATGGCATAGTAAACTAGCATAGGAACACCAAATGGCCAACTCTTTATTGGTTTACTTTTATACATACCGTACTATTGTTGAAAAGTGTACAATAAATTATTATGCTGTTTTAAGGGACTTAAAGAGGGAAATATATCTCCAAACAATGCAAAGACTGATTATTTGATGAACATTTCAAATATATATTTCTCAGAAGATGATTATCTCCCCAAACAATGCAAAGAGTGATTATTTGATAAACATTTGAAACATATATTATTTATATGTGTTTACTCCAATTTGGAAGAATGTTTTAGCAATTTATAACCCACGTACTTTGAAAATCGAGGAGATGCAGGTACGATTGCTGAAGAGCCAAAAATGTGGCGTCTCAGTAAAACATGGAAAAGCCCATGCGCGTCTGCGCGGCCCAAGAAAGACTTACAGTCATTGTCAACGATTCGCACTGTGAGTTGGTAATTTTGGCCCCGGTTGCCGTTTGGGCAGGCCCCTGCAAGAGGATCTGTCAACGTAAGCGTAAAGTACTCATCCCCTTCTGCCACAACGTCATCCGCGACCCTGATGGTAACGGACCCCGGAGTCTGACCGACGAGGGTTACTGCATTGCTGGTTGGTGTGTAAGAGATGTCTTGGGCGTCTGCACCGGCATAAAACACTCCAAATTCTGAAAAAATAACATAAGAATTATGATGAATGTTTGATCTTGTGGAAATAGTAATAGAAACGAGTACGCTCATTTGTCTCCGGGATTGGTTTAGACAGCCTTTGTTAAGGGGCATGCCATATTAGTTTCTTGTCTCTCGACGGAAGGGCCACTACACTGCAACTGAACTACAACCAAAGGACAACCTCAGCCAAGTACCAGAGGACAACCAGACTACTACTAAAGGTCAACTGGAGTACAACCGGAGAACAACCACATGACAACCGGAGTACTACGTACCGCAGCATTTCCACCTCAGGTGACTGAGAGGGGAGAACTACCTTAGGTACTCTCGCGCATGGCTGCCACCTAAGTACAACTAGAGTACAACCAGTCTTTGCCAATAACCGGGTTTTTTTTGTGTGTGTTCATGATTGTCAAGAACGCGATATCTCACAGAATAACATTATGACTTAACACAACTAATGCATTATGTACATATACCTGCATATTATTGTAGATAATTAATATATTAGGCAGGTTTTAAACGGCATGTAATCTTCGAGGCCACATAAACTCGGGATAAACATACGCTTAATACCGTATTTTCACTAATATGCATAACGCTAATGTTTGAGAACGTGGGTAAAAATATCAACAACAAAAAACACGACAATATCTGCATCAATGTCCTTTAACAACTGTGACAAGTTTCTTTTCAATTTGAACTACTAGTACAACAGTTGTGATATCATGCATTGACATTTTAAAATGGCAAAAAACAGGAATTGAGAAAAAGAGAGAAAATACCGCTCTTATGTGAGCGTCATTATAGACTTTCTCCACCAGTCGCCAATGGTGGCGCCCTTCCCCTCGGTTGGTCTGGCCATTTGGCGACTGGCAAAATTATATGAAATAAAAGTGGCGCAAAAAAGTTCCTGATTCAGGAACTTCGC
>JAUMTS010726231.1:0-12026 GCA_032273385.1 Ophiopholis aculeata | reverse complement strand
AATTAGCGTAAAATATGTTTGCGTTCTAACGGGAGACGCGAAAAACGAAATCATGGGTCCAAATGGACCCCCCCCCCTTATGCACTTAAGTGTTAACCATCCCTGTGATTGCAAAATATGCCCTATGGGGGAAACAGATTGTCTAGCAATGCATTATGTGACATTTAAAATGGAACATACAACGTTTTTAATGACTGAAAGTTTAATCACATGTATATTATGCTAGAAAAACATTACTGATGTGTTCAATAAGGTGAGTTGACTCTTAATATGATATTATTGATGGCATTAGTTTAGCTAATATTTCTTTCTAATATAAATCGATCAAAATGACGTATTTGAACTTGAACCTAAAGATTAGCTTTACTTGATTAAATGCACTTAGTAACAAATAAAACAAAACTCTTAATTGATAATTTGATATAAAAAGTGTATGAAAATGACCGCTTGTTGACGATTGTGAGTAACTATTTGCATTAGTTAAGCGTGTGACTCTTGACACATTGAAAAACGTTTAGTAGTGTTTTTAATAGATGTTCAAGTTCAAGTTGATCAATACAAGTGTATGTTATTAAAAGTGTCTACTGACTTGTTTGAATCTACATATTCATAAAAGTTAAGTACAGTTTACTATTTATTAATAGGCAAGGTCTTGTCTGAAAGCGACTACACGTCATCATGAAATTTTACTTTTTTCCCAATAGATGTGTTTTGTTACATGTATAGAGACACCTTTCCGATACTAACTTATAACTGCAAAGGTTTTCGCAGAAATTATGAAATGTGGGAAACAGAGCTATTCTATCCGATCGGAGTTTATTTGTCTCCGGATACAATTTAATTCAGAAGAGTGTTTCTATAAACAAACAATTTAAATCTTGATTTTTGCACTTTAATGGTGTACTTGACCGTTTGTGAAGATAAAATGTTATGTTCTTATATAAACTTTTTCTTGTTTAAGAAATTAGATTTCTATTCTAAGTAGAAAACCACACTTTATGAAATAAAAACTTTAGGGAAAATACACTGCTTATATAGCGCCCCCGAAAATCAAAATTGATAAAACCCTCTTTTTTCATATTTTCAGCAATTTTATGGGGATTGTTTTGTTTGTTTTGATTCGTATGTCCCTGTACTTGCTTCTGGCAATGTTTAGTGATTTTTTTTGACCAGCCGAAATGATGGGTAGTACCTTTAAAAGAGCATTCGTACTCACAATGGTCTCTAGTTGATACAAGCCTGATCGTTCACCCCGGCATTTACCTAGGTTTGGGTCAGAGGTTCTTCTTACCAAATTTGGTAGTCATAGATCATTCTAAGCAATTTGACCTCTAGGTGACCTTTGACTTATAGGGACACTTCCAAAACCTGACCATGAACTTTGGGCGGTTGTCCACTACCATCGTGTCAAATATAAACTCAGTACGTCTTAGCATGAAGAAACCCATAGCCGGACAGACAGACAGACAGACAAACACACATACTCTATGATCTTATTAATAAAGATAACATGTTTTATTAAATTGAACTCGTTTAAACAGGCTTCTTGATTAAAAGTGTGTTGAGTCTTTTGAATACAGAACTTGCGAGACCACTAAATAGTCAGATACCATGGTTACATACATCAGGAAAGTTGAGAATTAAGTCATATTATACTAATATTGAAAAGTGTGAGATGCACTTAAAATAATACACGAATATTAATAATCTGATAAAATCAATCATCAGGTCCATACAAGTAGTGTTGCAGTAACAAAACACATTAGTAATTTAGATCCCAATGCCAGTTTCACATTTTTTTAGGTTTTTTCATGTTCACTTTAATTGAAGTTTTAAAAATCAGGATTCAGCCTAAAAAGAAGCTTTCTAAGTATTTCCGTCATATCATGCTCGAATGAGCATCAAACGAAGACAACAAACTGTGCAAGTTTGCCGCAAATGTCATCCACAAAATAATATGTCAACAAAAGGACATTTCTGAGATATTTAGAAACAACCTTTCATGATGTATACACATAATTTGACAATTTGAAAAAGAATCATTCTAAAATAATGAATTCAAAATACGTTTTGATCATTTTCGGTAGAAATGTTTCAGCCCTTGATATTTCTAGATGGGTAACCATATATAACCATATATAATCGATTTACATTAGAAGGAATTGAAAGCCATTCCATTTCCACGTTGTTACATGCAGAAATATACACTTTTCATGCAAAATCGCAAATGTATGGGCTGTAGTACAGTGAAATACAATCCTTTTGAACATAATTCAATTAACTCGTATGTATAAAAAAAAAATATGATCTAACTTCATAAAAATAATAAGGTGTTTCCGGGGATGCAACTCATTGCAATTCATGTTTGGAAGAGTATATTCCCATATTTTCTGGCTGAGGCGCTCTCAATTTTTCTCAAAATTATACATGATTTATGATGATTGTATTATATTGGTGTAATAATAGGCTTATACTTGTTAATGACTACAGAAGTAAAAATCATTTCTTGGACAATTTAAGATGCACTCAAGGTGACTCACTGTGTTCGTTTGGTCCGTGAACTAATGTTTATTTCTATAAGCTAAAATCGGTCAAATTACCTTTAAAACTTGGGAGCGAATGGAAATTAGTTATACATAACCAAATAGCAAAATATATTTCTGAAATAAAAAATAATGTGGAACTATGCCTTTAATGAAGACAAACAGCAGCCGGATAGTGAGGTATTTGCTGGCTCTCTGCCTTGTCAAGCAAGGTATGCCTATTGCTAAACTAAACTCTTTTCGAATTTGGCAACATTTTCGAAACGGGAAAACCAGGACACTTTTTGTTGAATTTAACGAGATAAAAATTGGGAAATTGATTGAGAAGAAACATGGGTATCCCAACGTTTAGGGAGCTGTAACCAGGTGCAGAAATACTTGGGTGTTTGGAAGGATATATATCTCGCCCTCCCGGATTTGGGTAAATTCGGGTGTTTTCCTTCATTTCAGCCACCTTTTTTCTGGACACCATATATGTGTACATAGATTTTTTACTGAGTATTGTGTATTTTCTATAATTGTTCACTAATCTCGGAATTATTTCATTATTTCGTTGATAATGCTTTGAGGTAGGTTGTAACATTATTAATAAGATCAATATAATAACATGCATACAAGCTATACGTGGTTGAGATGTGCACAAAAATGACCAATTGCACAAGACTACTGTTGAGGGCTCTCCAACTAGTTCATGTTTTTTAACTGTAAATTACCTTATGCTAATTTTGCATTGTTTATTTTAGAATAAACCCGCATAAAATGTTCTTGGTATTTATAAACATTTTGAGGGGAAACTTTTTAAGTCATCAGAAATGACTTTTCATTGAAGCTGTTTTTTTGCCAAAGCATAACATGACGTCTTCAAAGAAACTTGTTTTTTTTTTCATGGTTTAGGTGACCTACCCGCGAATAAGGCTACGGCTAGTATTTTAAGAGTTACAGTAAGTGTATATTAATATGTAAGATTCCAAGGCAAATTTTGCTCACCATTTATCTACTCAAAATATGTTTACGAGGGCGTGAATTGTAGTTTTAAAAATCGCGACCATAACCAAAGAGAAACCCTCATATGCATTACTTGATTTCACGCCCGAGTGAGCATCGGACAAATACAAAAGAGTGAGCAAAAGTTTCATACGAGTGTCGTCTACAAATATACATTTACTTTATTTTAAATTTCTAAGCCGTTTGGAAAAACGACGACTTTTAAAATCGTTAAAAAAAAGAAACCGTATCAGAAAACACCACTTCTTTGAAGACGCCATTTTGTGCTTTCTACTTAACCATACTTCTTCAAAAGGACATTTCTGAAAGCTTTAATCACAATCACGTTGCAGAAGTTTCCTTGATACATCATATATGTATACGCTTGAACACGATGAAACTCCCGTACTGTATTGGACTTGGTCGTTTTCTTCACCGTATTCCATGACCGTATCAGAGTCAGGTGTCTGGTAAGGTATGTCATACTCGGAGGTCATTTAAGCGTGTTGCGCAAATAAGCACTGATAACTGGGACACGTGTCAGTAGATAATTAATTTTGTTCATTATAATTTTGACCAAGTGTGTACTAATTGGACAATAACAAATGTTTTCCATTAATGTTATGGTTTGAGGTTGAAATATAGGCCTTAAGAAATACAAATACTACAAAATAATGTCTTAGGACGCATCCAGAAAGCGTTGGAAATGGTATACACATACTGTTTTATTGTTTAATCTTCTAATCCAGGACTTCCCCAAATAATGTTAATTAAAGGTGGGCTGTGCAGTTTTCAGCCTCATGCTGATTTTGATACCAAATGAAAGCCCATATTTACTTGATATCATCCTAAAATTTTACTTCAATTTTCTTAATACTTTTTGCGATAGTATATAAAATGTGAGTTCATTGGTATACCAAATATTTTATTTTTTGTATTAAAGCAGCCTCATCCTCAGTGCTACACATACATTTATTCTTATGGAGCCTAAACAAGGGGATCCATTAAAGTGAAAATTTGTAAAATATGTTTTAACTGGTGGGAGGCTAAAAAGGCATATGTAAAATTCGGCATAGACGTGTGAAGGTTAAAATATATCCAAAAAAATAGACGATTGGGTCGTTCCCCGGGGGTCGTTCTATTGTCCAATTAGTACACACTTGGTCAAAATTATGATGAACAAAATCAATTATCTACTGACCCGTGTCCCAGTTATCAGTGCTTATTTTTACAACCTACACACGATTTTCAGATAGTTGATATTTGTTTTATATAACTCCTACATGATTTCCATAACAGCACCTACTTTTACTGAGTTCTTGTGGGTGAAAACCCATTATTCTTACCACGAGATATGCAGTGTTTTGAAAGTGTTACCTAAGGGTAAGTTGGCGAGTGCTAACTGCATGTGCGCACGCAAAGTGGACTGACACAGAAGTTCGCGCGCGCACACAATGAACTGAGTTAGTTGTTGCTATCCAACGGATGAAGGTGATGGTAAATATGGTCAAACGTAATTAACCAATCAACTGTCTACAATTTATGTTGGAGTGATATAAATTAATCTGATAAATCGTGGTTCAGGTCTAGTCTGGACATTTACTTGAAATGGTCATAGTAAACGAGTATGAGTCATTTGTAGAGTTAGAGTGAACATTTGGTTGATTGTCAACGTCAATACCTCCATCATAACGCCCGCGCTACAATTTTATGTACAATCCTAGTTACAAATTCGTGTAACATTGTCTTATTTTACTGTCATGAACTGAACCCTTTAGAAAAGATCTATTGGTAATGTCTGTGATTATATGAAATCATGTTGACAAGAAGTAATGTTTCTAAATAAATAAGCATGTCTGTTCAAATTTTTCGTCATACACTATCGCTTGTGGACATTATTTTTACTCCTGTCAATTGTACTTTTATTTAAAGAAATACTGTTTTAATCAAAGATTTCTTAAACAAAACAAGTATTTATTATATTTGTCTTAGAATATTGTTTATAGCTTGGAACTCCCACGAAATCCATTCAATGTGATGGCTGTAGGCGTATCACATGAATGAGTGTACGCCGGCATAGTCATATGCGAGTCTGTTTGGCGGATGGTATCCACTGTCCTAACACCAATCGGTTTCCGTTTTTTGGCGCAAGTTGTGCTTAAGTTTGACAACGTATACAGATATGGATTAATTGAAGAGTTGATAGGCATGATAAAGACCACACTCCACGCATACATTTTTTCTGGGATTGTTACAGTGCCGGTTTGTGAAAGTACACCCATGATGATGATAGGCACCCAGCAGGCAAAGTCGGTACCTACGATAAGCGCCATTTTGGCTGCCACCTTGATCTCATTTGACAAATTCTTTGATCTCCTGGCTTGTTTGCGAGATTTCTTAACTATCAAAAATATGCTGACATAACAGAGAAATACAGCAAGGAAACAAACAAGATTCAGACCCAAATATATGACGATAGAAAACGCCCAAGAAGGGGTTTCTGCAGCTGTTTTTCTTTCTTCATAAACATATATGTTTTTTTCGAGGCTATACACAAACGTACTCGTGTCATTCACTGCGTCAGTGATCAAAGGGAGACCGACGCACACGTCCGACATGCCGTAAAATCCCTCAATGCGATCTCCAAGAAGTGTTGCTGACAGACCAATCACTACTGATGCAACCCATGTTAACACTGATGATATACGGGCCGACTTGGTCTCTAGGCTGCATCGGCTAAACGGGAAAGCAATGGAAATAAACCGATCCACGCTGATGATTGTAACCAGAAATACCGAAGCTTCACTTGAGACAATTGATAAAAATCCTGCTATTTTACACATTTCACCATGTCGCCAATCATTAGAGTGAAGAAAGTAATCCCGTTCGTAATACAAATCGGCGCCACCAATAATTAGCATATACATTCCCATAAGTGCATCTGAAGCGGCTAAGTTCGTAATGAGCACCGATTGAACTTTGCCTTCACGTCGACCTAATTCACTCATTCGTAATCCAATGACAAAAAAGTTACCAACGACGGCACTAATTCCAAGGAACCAGATGAAGAATCTAAGCACACCATTTGGCATGAGGCGATTGCAAGAGGTAAAGGCAGCTGAGGGTGTTATACAAGCCATTGGATAGTCGAAGAAACAACAGATACGTTGGTCATCCACGGACCTGCAATAGTAAGGTAAAATAATGACAAACATCAGATGAAGTCACTGGAAAATGTTGCCAGATAGGCAGGGAAAAGTGGACTCTACGGCGTTTATACTCCTATAAGCTCAGGGTGAGCGAACTTTCGGGCTTCATGGCAAACGGCTGTAATTAACATGCGTGCGTTCCTGCTCATTATGTGCTTAAATGTCCCCAGCATGGGTAGCTGATTCAGTTTAGAGCACGAACACCGAGGGGCACCTTAGCCTAAAGTCAGTGTGTGGACTAGTTTCAACCCTATTTTCTAATGCGTCTGAGCAGTCCAGCAGATAGGGCTGTACAATACTGAATACTGAATACATCTCCTGTTGTTCTATGAGGGAAATATAACTTTCAAAAACAGATCTGATAACATAACTTAATCATTGTATTCCTTTGTAATCTTAAAACATTCTGTTGCACAGAATTAAAAGCTATAGTATTATGTCAATAAATAAAAAGGGATGTTAGGTACTTACAAAGTCTCAAGGTTATCCAGGCCCTCAAACATTACCCTTGTTGGGTCTGTAATGTTGACTCCTAACATTGATCTGTAAATATATTAAACAGTAATACATCTATTACAATCGACACTTATAGCTTTAAAAGAATATTAAATTTACATGTCTTGTAAGTTCTTTTACAATCTTCTAGTGAATCTTCTAGTGACTTTTGTAACGTTGTGCAATTTTTGTACATAAAAAATTTATGATGACAGTTACTTTTACGTTGTACAGTATCAAAGCCTTCTAATTGGTGTCTAAATTTTCGCTAAATTGAACAAAATAATTTAGCAATTGTATTGCAAGGTTCTTCAATGATTGATAGCCCGTTTTCTTTCATCATGATGGTATAACTATAGGAGCGTTGTTAGGTATAAAGTATGAAAGCGTTTACTATCATTCAAGTAAAATGTGAAGTTCAATCAATCGGCAAAACTTACAATGTTGAAAGGGATGGTACATCGAAAAATGTTCCTTGCTCTATTTGCTGCACTGGTGTTCCACGAATATTCCTAGATTAAAGTAACACAGAGAGACAATGTGGATTGCATTAAAGTATACTAGGGGACATTAGGGAGTACCATACACTTCAAAGTACAGTATGTTAAAACACACACACAATATCCCTGGAAACGAAAGGATCCGTCACTGTCTCTGGGAAGTTTTGAACCCAGTTCTGTAGGCTATTTATAATATTGTAGAACGCGTATCCTACAACACGCTACAGAGAAAAAAACCTAGAGTAAACAATTCCAGGGGGCAACTACATTTTGTTAAAGTGGGTTGTTTAGATTTGAGTCACTTCCAGCCTCATCCCCCGGGGCTCAACCGAAAGTAGTTGTGTTTTTGATATCAAACGAAAGCTCATAATTTTCTCGTCATCATCCTGAAATGTTAGCTTTAAATTCGTTGTTCTTTATTGCTCAAATGTGCCATTGTTTGGTATAACAATTTGTATTTTGTTATGTATTTTGATATCTGCCTCATCCCCAGTGTCACATGTTTGTATTTGTCCCCGAGAGTTAATAAGAAGGAAAATGAGTTCAAAGTTAACAAAATGTAATATAGTGGTCAAGGTTAATTAGTTAAAAGTGAAAAAAGCACATGTTAAAATTGGAACAACCACCTTTAAGAAATACATGCGCTATCTGCCCGTTATTAAAACAGTAACGGTAATAGGCATGATAGGACGGTGTTTCAAACGCATAAACAAAAGTGAAAAAAGAACATCAACACTTACAACCAATCCAGCTTGGTAAGTCCTTCAAATACCCCGACTTCTAAGATCTTGATACTGTTGTTTTCAAGGTCTCTGACAAAATAAATATCGAAACATCATTAATATATTTTTAAAAATATTGTAAAGAGTGAACAAATACACAACGTTGGATCTGCATGTAAGCCAGATCTAGTTATGTGCACAGTTGATAGTTTTATGTTTCGGTGGGGATTGTAGGATTTTATTTGTAGAACCTGAACATATATTTTCAGGGGAAAAACAAATTACACGCCTATGGAGGTCAAAATAAATTCAAATGTGTTTTACAAACAGTTGCATTTTTGTTTGATTTTATAACAACTGTTATTCTCAATATACTATGCGGAAAGTGAAAAACAAGAAATAATCGATGAAAAAAGAGATAAAATTGCTTTACACATTTACAGGGTGTACAAAAACTCCATGACCATTTGTAATGCTTCATATCTCCAAAAATATCATTTGTATATTAAAAATGAAAACATAAGAGAAGAGAGTTAACAAATTATTTTGAACCCAAACTTTAAACTATAGAGGGTTTTCATGTGGCGTCAGTCCCCTGGTTGCCAAGGTGTTGCTAAGGTTAGGACGGCCATCTTGGTACCCAAATAAACGCTGTAACTTTTGCTTTATTTCATATCAGAATGTCAAATTAAAACTGAGTGACACGGATGTGAGTACAATCGCTCAGCCTTAATTTGACATTCTGATATGAAAAATATCAACAGTTACAACGTATTTTTGGGTATCGTAAATCATGGTAAACCTTAACGCTGCGCGTCATAGAATCCTTTATACGCCCGCATTTTGGTCGCGTCTTGATGACTTGCGCGGGTATTTTTTCCACGCGAGTATTAAGAAGCGTCATGTTGCAGGCGTGATAGTAGACACGCGTTTTGACGTCACGTCTAAACTATATTCGGAACCGACTGTACATGCTTTTAAGTGTTAAAACACTCTTATTCACAAAGTAAAAAACACAGTTGGCGGTAAGTAGATACTTTCTTTGACCATGGGAGAAAACTTATGTAGGAAGCAGACGATCACTGATTTTTCACGCAGAAATGCAATATTTGTTGTACCTACACTATTTTCACTCTTGCTTCGGAATGATTTTTAACTGGGAGTGGAAAAGGTAGTATCATCTAATTTTACAATTGTTAGATACAGCGTTTTTACTTTGGAGGGCAGCAAAGACGACTATGTAAAATTATTATTATTATTTTAAAATCAAAGACGGATGTTGCAAGAAGCCTCATCTGTAAAACTTGGAATAATTTAAAGACATCAAGTAACATTTTCTGACGAGCACCCTCCATGTTTTCTTAATTTTCTAATTTTATATCCATTTGTATATTTTATTCCAAGTCAGTATACTAAAACCTTCAGAACAAGCTGAAATCGACCGAATTGCTTCAATATTAAAGATTTCGTATTTTTGTCAGGATTCAAAAAATAATACAAATCAGACACATTTCTACCACTCTGATATTTTCAGACTTTGTTATTTTGGGGACCATATTATATTTTAGGTTGATTAAGGTTAAATTTTAATTCTTAATTTTGCTATCAAAATTTGACAAGATATCCATATATTCTCCAGGGGGGGGGGGTAAGGGTGGTGGTGGTGTCTGAAGACCCCCTCCGAAAAAATTGTAAAGTGCGTATTTGATCATGTGGGGTCAAGTGGAATACATTTCGACCATTGCCGATTTAAAACAAAACACCTTCCCTATTTACGCCCGCCCTACTGTATATGCAATCTCGGTCAGTTTCGCCAAAAGTAGGGTGATTAACCTGAATGTTTCCGAACACGTTTCTGCTCAATAATCCTATCAACTATGGGAGAACAATGTTGACCATTAAATGTTGTCCCCAGTAAAAATAACAACAAATAAATAAACAAAAAGTAAAACTGTGTGTTATGACAATTTTATCAGGCTGATTTATTTGTGTCCAAAATATTGTTTCACCATTTTTGGACATCATTTTAATAATAATAACGTTCCTCTTGAAAAAGAAATATTTCAATCGGAAAGAGTAAGCCACTGTGCGGTGTTTATATAGTGCGTTGTCGTATAAACGTGGCGTTAACCAGTCGTTAAGCCGTGCAAAAATGTGGCAACATCCAACATCGCTTAATTGCTAGACGCACTATATATCTATTATCTTAAAATGGCGGAGTCTTGCCAAAACCCAATCAGATTTCATGTTGAGAAGCTGAAAGCTACACAATGAATAAGAATATGCCTTTAATACTTTCACTGACAGACTCACCAACACTAGACGACTGTAGATGCAGTATGCATTGGAAGTCATGATAATTAGGACTAATTAATTTCACGTTGACACAAAATTAGAACTACACGTACCGATAATTTACGGGATGTACAGGAGGACGTTAGGGCTGCCCGTTCCTGGGTTTTTAACGACATTATTGGTACCATCAGCTACCAAGGTGGAGGGTACATTTGCAGCAGGTACACCCCGTGCAAGAAGAAGAGCGGCTGCGCCTGATGGAGAAAACAAATACAGTGCATGAGATATAAATATGTTAAAAAAAGAGTCGATGGCAGTACATTGGTAATGGCTTCTGTACTGCAAATACTTCTTTTCTCTTAGGTACGTAGAAAGAGGCCCAGAAATCAAGTATTTTGTGCTCAATTTTTCGTTGGCTTTATGTACCATGTGGCTAGTAAGTGAGTGCCAGCGGTAGTTACTTTACGTATAGGTGAAACGGCTGCAGTTATTGTTTGTTGGTCCTCTGCTACTTCTCTGTATGGAAGCTATCCAGTAGCACTCCCGTTGAATTCTCGTTGTCCTGTCCTGCACATATCATGCACACAATAACTGAGTTACTACATATGACCGCGAGTGTAGAACTTCAGAGTTCCTGATTGAAAAATGACTTTTTTACAACTTTCTCTTACAGGGTATTCATACCAGCAATACATAATTAAAGTATGTATATAAGAGCAGTATTTGGTTAGCTTAGTTATGATTCATATTAAGGAAAAATGTATAATAGTTAGGCATATCAAAATAATTATTTACACTTCCATTCCCGGGAACCTTCAACAGTTTAAGCAGATTTCAAGATTTGGATCTTAACTACGCCACAATTAGGCAGGGATGGCCGGTATTTCCCATATCGGGGAATACCAGGCGGTAAAAACCGGTATTAACCGGTAGATACCGACAAGCACATTTTGAGAAAATCGGGAAATACCGATCAATACTAGGATATACTAGTAAAAGTACAAATTCACATCTTATTTTACCTTGAAACATGGTTAAAACTAACAACTACAGATAAGCATTAAAAATAAATTAATAGTTACCAAACACTGATCAAAGGGGGTCAATTGTATTTTCATTAGATTTAAAAAAGCAGCTATTAAAAATTACATTTCAGGTATCATTAATTGGTATGCTAGTTAAAATCTTTCAAAACAGATTCAGATTATTGTCATAACATGAGATAGTGCAATATATACTTAACTGGGGTTTTTCCCCCATGAGGTGGAAAAATATAAT
>JAUMTS010726230.1:0-18973 GCA_032273385.1 Ophiopholis aculeata | reverse complement strand
GATCCAATCTGGTCGTACGACTAAACTGATCGCAGGTTGTCGCAGGTCCAGTGGGACTCAGGCTTAGGTGTTTATGTATATTTACATCGTTTTATATTCATTTTACAGAATTGCGTAGCTATGTATAGGGAAATGTTTATAACATACTGTTAAAACACAATGTCAAAGATCACATCAATTTGTACAAAATTTGAATCATTTAAAAGACGATTAAACAACATTTATATCGTCAACTCCGACTTTTTGTAGTGCAGCAGGAGTTGTACAAGGGACATACAAAAAAGGAATGTTTATGTATATGACATTATTATCAATTTTTCGTGGAGAAGTATAGGTGTATCAGGAATGTTTTTACAATATTTTTTCAATCTTAAATCTAAAGGGGCACACAAATGCTCAAAATCGTGTTGCTATATGCATGACTTCAGCGGGAGAAACCTGATAAAACTGGTGTGGAAATTAAATTACACTCCGTGCAAAATTGCAAAATGGCTACCATCAATGTTTAGGATTCAACCATTTAATACATCTCATTTTCAATTTACAATATTTTTGGTTTCGTAGGTTTCACGACTTCTGACGATGTGACCTTAGGATGATAATAATGATCATAGGGGTTGATATTCGAATCACACTTATTCCGATAAAACTGCAGTTGCTCTAATATTGTACTTTGCAGGATCATTCCGATGAACATCAGACGTATATAAAATCTACTCTTTTCTTCCGATAAATATCACATATCCACAAACAAGACTCTCAAAATATTTACACCCAATAAAAAAGTTCATTTTTAAATGTATACATATTGCGTGTTAGTGTACCGGCGCAATCGGCATATTGATATGTGTTGGTCTCGGTGCTGATGTTGTTGTCGGCACTGATACTGTCGTCGACGTAAATCTATCTTCCGTTAAAGAATTTTCTGGTCTGATTATATGATCCTCCATCGTGTCTGGAGCATGCGCACAAGGAGAATGACAATCGGTGTCAAGTTCATCATCGTCGTCAATGTCGACATCGTGATCGTATTCATGCATGTGTAAAGCAGAATCGTCCATTACAATACAGTCTTTATTCGTTGTCGTCGTTGATGTCGTCATATCTTTAGTGATACGTGACGAAACGTCACCTGGCGAAAGAGGATCGGAAACGGAATCGTCGATATCTTTCTCAGAGTCCTGCGTTGGGTTCTCCTTAACTTTCTTGCTGCGCTTCCATTTCATTCGACGATTTTGAAACCAGATTTTAACCTGTACAAACGACAAAGATTTGCAAAAAGTTTCATGAGTATAAATTCCAGATATTAATGTTACAGATTTGATATTTCTCATACAAGGAAAGCATGAACATCTGGTAGTTTAGTTACCAGATTATTATTGATTATCTGCTATCTTCTGTAGATAGCAGCTGTCGATTAAGAAACTCTCTTAATTTCATAGATATATTCTAAATCTAATATTATAAGGACAAGTCATTTTCTGAGTTTCAACAACATTTTCCGTGAAAAAATGTCTTCAAAATTAATAAACTTTTTTAGATTAAGACATATTAACACCTTTAAACGTATTGTTGAATCCAAAAGATTTACATTTAAAATCTTAAGAAATTGTGTCCCTATGTTATAAGTCTGCTAAGATTAAAATATAAATATAAGAAATTAAGTATCTAGACATCTGCTTTCTACAGAAGACTACCATGTGTATGAGAATAATTCAATCTAAGTGTAACAAAATTAATTATCTCATGACACGATGTTCCCTGGGAAAGTCAAACTGTTCATTAACTTTATTTTTATCCAAGTTATTTTGTTTTTCTTTAACGATAATACATGCATGTGTCATGTTGATAAGAGGTAGTAAAACCGATGGTTGATGGTAATTTTTTTTAAAACATAAGCAAGTTGATTGCATTAAGCCTAATCACATTGAGCACAGTATTACATGTACTTATATCCTCTTAAGCGAGCACATTAATGAAACATGAACCCTTTTTATGATACATTGAATTGCGAGTAATTTCACAGTCTATATATAATACGACATTTTATCCAGTACACCGTAAACGAACTCGATGGACTGATTCGATTTTGTTCACTAAAATATCACTTAAATGGAGTGCAAACCGAACACATAATATAAAATGAGAGTTAAATGGTCAGTAATATCAGGCGATCCGTTATTTAATTCGTTTTTGGCCTAATTGGATTATTGTCCAATCTAGTGCTCATCTGACTCGAATAAGTCTTGGAAGATCTAAACGAAGTGGAGGTTAATCTCAGTAAATAACGTGTAATTCTGTCTCATCCAATTACGAATAACCCCTTGCATGGGGAAGAGGCTAGCATCCAATCATGTTAGATTGGACTTGGACTGAAAATGTGTTGTTAGATACAGTAAGTCTTGACTAATAATCAAAAATCACTGTTTTCTTCAAACATCAAAGTAAATGTATGTGATACAGATATAGTAATGGTCGCTTGAATGTAAACATTGAGACTGTGGACAGCCTGTTAAATAGAGATTCACTTCGATAACAAAAGTTCAATCAGTAAGTTCTAATTTGCCCCAAAGAGTCAAATAACGTAATAAGATGAAGCCAGTAATTGGTCAATGGTTAAGGACTAGTCTATCGGAAATTAATGCAAGACACCTAATCTTCTTTTAAACATTATTTGAAAATTGCGTAAAGGGTGCACTCGCACTCTAGAAACTCCGGAGCAACGTAGAATGATCATCTCGTTGCTAAGATGTTGCCGATATGATGATGAAGTTGATAACATAATTGGCCTAAAGTAGCATAAGCTTTAATTAAATTTCTATCTAATATCTATCTGTAATTTATGATTAGAAGACCAGGTAGTAAAATATTAAACCACACTAATGATATATTTGATTTTGCCTAGAACATTTTTATTTTTTGAGACATCGGCTTTAGAAGCTATAGAGTGGCTGACTAATTTTAGAAATCAACGAAGAAGCGGAAACCATAACAAATGACAACCGTCCATCATGCACTGTAATATTATAGGTTCGAACCCTGTACTCAGCTACCGATCATATTTATATGATTTATTTAGCTATTTAGTCGTTCAGTCTTTTTATATATTTATTTGTTTGTTATATTTTTATTTGGTAGTGATTTATTTAGTGAGTGATTAATGAATTGATTAAATGGGTGAATAATCAATTAATTGATTAAATGAGTGATTACTTGATTGATTGATTACATACCTGGGTCTCTGTCAGCATAAGTGATGTAGCCACCTCGAATCGTTTGGGCCGAGACAAATACTTGTTCTTCCTAAATTGTTGTTCTAACTCCAAAAGTTGCTGACTGGTAAATGCAGTACGAGGGCGTCTAGTTTTCCCCAGAACTGTCGGATGTTGTGCACCTGTACATGGGAAAAAGAAGAAGAAAACAACACAAATGATTATTATTTTATTTAAGGTTTATTCACAAAAATGCACATAGCAGAATAACATAAACATCTTACAAATGGTAAAAATACACAGATATCAATGATTAATAGTATCAAATTTGTATATTTATCACAAACCACGATGACGTCACTCTCACGTCGCATAATTAAGTTAGTTGATGACCTAAAGTGACGTTCCAAAATCCAAACTGATGTGATTATCAGTACATTAGATAAGCACATTAAAAAAGCCATGTTCGTGACTCATCTGCCGCCTCACATCCAAGGTATCAATGACTATTTAGATTACAAATATGTTAGCCACTTCCAGATAGCAACATTTTTAAACGTATTCGCCAAACCATTTCTGTGTATCATTTACAAATTACACAGAGCGTAATACTTCTTTGTTCTTTTATAAGGAAAGTCATTAAGTTTGATCAACTCTTTAGAGTAAAATTGCCTTAAACCTTTCGTTTCTTCCACTTTTGAAAAATTGAATACTCACGCGCAAAACGTGCCAACAAACCGTTCCAGTAAGATTTGAACATTATTTCCGTAATAGTGGATGTGACATTTTGGTAATAATAAGTGCGGAATCGACGTGTCCCGCCCCTGGATATTATTCACTGTATACAACATTCAATTTCCATATGATATGTCTGAATATCTCTTCAGGGTAGGTTATTTCAAAGAGAGGATAAAGAATTAATAAAATATCCTACTAAGATTTATTACTTTTATTAGGATAAAATCTCCGGAACTATTAGAGTCAATTGCACAACTTGCCTGTGGATAAGAATTTTCATATCGTAATAAAACAACTGTGTGTTCTGATAATGTTGTGCTTTTAGAGTAATGATGCTATACCGAGGACTAACTGGGAAGAATTAATATAGACCAGCACTAAATTACGATAAAAATGCAATCTTTTTGAAATCGTGAGAAAATGAAAATTACTATTTTTGAAGCTACAGAGGCTTTATTTGTTTTTAATATCAATAATATTAAAATAAAAATGCACGCAAGTTTACAATCGTGAGAAATTTAAACAGATTTTTGTCATATTATGTTGTTTAAGATGATTAAAAATTAGGTTCTCATTCTTCGTAAATGACACAACATCTTTTCACGACATTGTTTTGTCTTAACTTGATGAAATGCAATTTGGGAGTTTAGTATAACTTTCAGATTGATCAAGTTGTTGAAGCGTAATTGTTTAAAATGAGACACGTTTTGAGGGTATAACTGATTGAATTAGCAAATTAGCAAAGTATCGTTAAACTAACTTCATATTTCACAACTTTTAGATGTAAATTGTCTATTTTTACTCTGAATACTGAAAAGTCAAATAGAATTAAGTTTGAAAAGTTGCTGATAGCTAATTACGAACGTAATCTATTCTAAGATTGATTTAAGATTGAATAACGGTCCAAGAAAAGCAAACGAGTTTTGCATTCATCGAGTCTTAAACACATCAACAACGGAACTTGGAGAGTAATCAATCTCGTAACGTCTCGATATTAGCGAGATGAGACTTGTACGCGGGAAAATGTATCCAAGCCAAGTTTACCTTGAGAGCGGAAACCGCGCGAAATAAGACTCTCTCACGTTCGATGAGCACTTAATTATACTGATGAAGACAGAGCTTAATAAAGCACAATTTCTAGAACACACTATTAGAGATAGTTGCAGAGTTAAGTTACAAAGACATTTAGGGTCGTTTAGATTTGATAAATGTCTTGTAATATATCCTTTTCGTTTAGTTTTAATAATACGTTTAAACAAAATTGGAATACGTGCCTCCTCTTATCATACGAAAAATGACATGCATGCAGATATGATAGCATACAGGTTATGAGTAAATAGAAAAATTAATAATATGATGTAAATAAAATGGCCAGGTCCATATTGGCACCAATATTATGTTAAATTGCGTGTTAATTAAGAACCATTACAATCTGTGAAAAGTGCATTTGAACATCGTAGCATGGACATAAGGAGTGAAATAATCAAAGTCAGTAATTATATCCCCATCAATACATTTTCGTCAAAAATCGAAGCTAATCTCACTAATTACCCTGCTTTGAGTGTTGAAAAAACAATATGAATTAATTAGCTCAAACTCATTAGGGTTCCTCAAGGTTTTAATATTCGATATTTCTAAAATAAAAGATAACCTAATGTTTCCACGGCAAGGTAAGCACAATTAACATCGTATTGGAATGGCACTTGGGAATGATCACCGTACCCCGGGTAGAATACTTAACCAGCACTAAATCTATTTCTGCAAAAACGTGCTCAGGTTTTTCGTTTCAAATGGTAAGTAATCGAAATGACTTGCCTAATAATTAGACGATTACATTCCATGGGGAAAGCCAAGGATAGTTGGGAGTATATCGATAATTGATAAATTGTTTTAGTCTCTACCATATCCATTGCATGGGTAATTATCGATTAGGTAATTAAAAAATGATAAAATAACTTTCATCTCGCTGTAAGAAATGGCATTTAAGTGACAATGATATGCGTGCAAACGTGCTGCAATATTTGTTCGTTTCATTTTTTCTCTTGATTTGTTTGAAAACAATCAAAACTTCATTAGAAAAATCTATGACATACAAATCTATCAGCATTTTGGTTTTGTCTATATCTCTGCTATCTACAGAAGAGAGCATGTTCAGTAGATCAACATACATGAAAATATCAACACATATTAATTATGCCAAATTGAAAAAAAACACATCAAATTCTATAATATTAACGGTAAAGATAGCACACTTATTCGGTATAGATTAGCAAGAAGCCATCATTATATCAGTCTGGCATGGATCACGCTATCTTCAGTAGATAACATGTCTGCAAATGAGTATTGTAATGCAAGTAGCTATCAGTATATGGTTTTCATATACCGCTATACGGTCCACCTATAGTATAACATTATAAAGTTTGATGACTTTATGCACAGGTTTGTGTAAATATTGTAACCTAAATAAGTGATAATGGACGCTGTAGATTCGTTTTTAATTTTGCGAGAAACAAACAACTCTCCTCGTTAAGTGTTAAAATGCATGATAATGTAAAGCATTTACCAAATTATCTCTCAGCGAAGATGATTTAATTTAAATCTATGGTCAATTAAACTTCATTTACCAGTGCTAAGTGACAGTCCTGCAACATCCCAGTCTTGGTCAAAGACTCAGTTCGGGGTTTGTACTTGTATAGGGAGTGAGCGCAGTCTGTGACACAGAATAGCACATGACGGACTAATGACAAACACCCGGGAAATGTAAAAAAAAAAACTGAACCAATTAACGGCTATAAAATTTGGGAAGATGGCGAGGTTTATTACAGACGCTTAATCAAAACCGACTCATTTATGTCACGATTTGAAGCGTAAAAACTTCATCTGCATTTGGTCCACGGAATCGTTTAAGTGATTATAAATCTGGAACGACGACTGGTCTGCTGTCACGAACTGTAGGTAATTCGTTGTAATTGTGGCAAATAATCATGTTTTCTTTGATTTAATCGAGGGAAGTTTTGGTACAACTAGTCGTCAAGAAGAACTGTTGTAATGTTTCCTTATCATTTTATAGGGTTTTTTCACGACGCATTTGTTTGTAGTTCAAACATTGTAACCAACACAGATCACATAAGTTATTAAACTTCATGGTCAGGTGATTCTAAGTGAACAACCTTGATATTTTCTTATTTGTATATTTTGATTAAATACGTCTAGTTCCTAATCATGTGATTTTCGAAGTTTAATTAAGATCGATTAAAACACAATTATGCTATATTTAACAATGTTTAATTTCAATGACGCATTTTGATCACCGATTCTCATGGAAATATCACGCTAAATGAGTCGTTATTTTGAGTACCACATAATGCAAGTTCCTTAATTATATCATAATTTGACTAAATTGGCATACTTCCTAATGAGAACTAAAATATAAGAAATAATTAAGAATACTTAAAACGCAATTATACTTAATTTCAATGACGCAATTTGAACATTATGTTCATAAGCATATAATTGACCTTGAACTGATAAAGAACGCATTGAAGTTTGAATGTTACAATTTTAATGATTATTATAGGCAATTAAAAGTACACAAAAACATGAAAGTAATAATGTCGTTCAGATAAAAAGAGAAGAAAAAAATCGGCAATTATAGACAAGAAAAGCATTTTCAAACATGTGATAATTCTACATTTTGACATGCAGCAGAAAAGAAAATATAACACATATCATATCTGACTTAATCTCACTTCACAGCGCGCGGCGTTCATGATTACACCCGATCATTTTCATATGCACTGCTCATTTATCTCTCCCTCACTACGGTTTAATTTGTTTGCTTTTTGAAGACACAAAATCCCACGATAGATATGACTTATTTGATTGCAGAGTTTAAGATAATATTTGGCATATAACTGATTCCATATAGATGTAATTATATCAGCGCTTTTGAGCGCCTAATAAGCCCCTGGCAAAAGTCTGACTTTGCAATACAAGCCGTGAAGTTGTTGTGATCGCTTACCATATACGCGCTTCTTCATTGGCTTCCATTGTGCAATATTGTATGTTTAAGTGACTCACAAAATGCTTTTTCTTCACCATTCTAGTTTATTTGCTTATAACTAGGGTGTCATTGACTGTGAAATTCCAAT
Source organism: Ophiopholis aculeata (assembly GCA_032273385.1). Classification (NCBI taxonomy): domain Eukaryota; kingdom Metazoa; phylum Echinodermata; class Ophiuroidea; order Amphilepidida; family Ophiactidae; genus Ophiopholis; species Ophiopholis aculeata. The sequence continues at coordinate 10,872 of JAUMTS010726230.1, read as the reverse complement.
CACATTCATTTCTTGACTTGTAGAATTTCCTCTTTCGATATGAAATTGAATAAGCGCTATTTACAAGGATGGGAGCATTTACGGCGTGTTAGTAATCCGATCTGGTCAATTTTGGTGCGCTTTCTACTCAAGATAGCAGCGGTATTATTCAGGTATGAATTCAGTGCACAATGATTACGATTTAACGCATGCGGTTATTGAAGTTATATTATTTTCATAGACTGTATTAAAGCATTCAAGAAAAGCCATTTGAATTCATAGGGAGTCCGTTTTCAACAGTACAATTTCTAAGGCATTCTTTTCTTAAGTAAGTTTTAGTATAATACCATTACTAATCTGTCAGGTTTTATGTTTCTGTGCGTATGTGAATCAAGAGACAAAATAGCTTGTAATGGTTTCAATTAAGCATGATATTATACTCACAGATGACTTTATTGAATTTAAATTATACGTGAAAAGAAAAATGATGACAGTATTTAAAACAAGAATTATCACGATTATAAATAAAAACATAACAACACGATTGGTATGCACGAATTAAAGCAACGTCCTTAAACATGAAAAGTGCCACATGTTCGAGCTTATAAAAAAAAAAGAGTGACCAAAAGCGAGACTGATTCGATTTCATTAACAAATCCGGTAAGTATGGTAAGTGAATTGTGTTATACACCAAGGAAAACTTATATAAGGTGCATTATTTCAGAAAGAAAATCAGCTTATCTGAACTTAAAATGTTCTAACAGGTATTATTAAGCCTAAACATGCTAAAGTGCAAATCTGCCATAAATAATGTGCATGGTTTCTTTAAGCATCAATTTCGAATCCGATTACTCTTGTAAAGTTCAAAGGTGAAGTTCGGTCGCACTTCCATGAATTATCTGCTGGTTCTGGATGGAGATTTTAAACAAAAGGTTAATCAGATACAACATTGAATCACATTTTAAATATATACATTAATTAATGTTCATATCTTTGTGTGATGTTGACCTTTTTATCTTTAAAAAATAGAATCTTGCTTTAAACATATATTGCTGCATGATGATTGGTTAATGAAAACAACGTTGGCATTTTGAAAAGATACTTTTTGACTAAAATAGACCACATAACCAATCAACCAATCAGAAATGTCTTAACATGCTTAAGAAAAGTATACGTATCAAAATAGACCACGTAACCATCCATCCAATCAGAAATGCTGTAAGAAACGTATATGAGTTAATTGATTGCAGACGATCTTGATTTACAATCCGTGAAATTAAAACAACTCAGTGAAACGGCAGTTAGAAATTACTAATACAAAACAGAACAAAATGCTGAGAATAACTGTATTAAAAATAAAGATAGTACGTCACAAAAGTATCAAATCATCAAATTACACATTATGCGTAGAGTATAGAGACAGAACATTGGCAAAATATTCGATTGAGTAGAGACAAAATTAGTGATTTTGTTAAGCTAATGATGTCGTGATTTCACGGTTAAACGCACGCTTAGGGATTAGACTATTGATGTCTTTGAGGTTGACATTTTTTATTTACACGTAAGTGAGCAAATTCATCACGCGTTTAAAACCAATGTCATCATGATCAGAACGATAACATGAAGTAAACAAAGTCTGTAATGGATTGTCATTTTGAGGAAAATTGTTTTATGTAAATGTTGCGTTGTCAAATTATTCTAAGGTTTATAAACTAAACGTTTGGCATGTTCTGCTTCGCTAATGGTGGTTAATTTCATTAGAGGGATTCGTATTACGTGATTCACTGTTGTTCACCTCACCGAAGTGTGATAATTGAGAGCTTTTTTGTTTTATAATGAAACTCAGGAAAAAATGCATGTCTCTAAAGTGAACTGATCTGAACTTTGTCGTAATTTGTCATGCCAGTTTTTTAGAAAGAAGATTTGGTTAATATTGTACAAAATACCACCTTGGAGGGGTTTTGTTTAAATCGTTATCTATTTTGAAAATGTAATTGGAAAAAGCATTTCCAAAGGCTATTATTAAGATTCAAAGTTTATTTTAAGATTATGACAACTTTTGTTGTTATAGTATAGCTATAGAAGATAGCAACTATTGTTATTTTCAAACATAGAGGTTACTGCTTTCTTCAGCAGCATAGCTATTGTCATCCTCAGAGATGTAGCGAATTTTATCATTTTCAGGATAGGTAGCAATTATTGCTATCTTCTGAAGATAGTAATAATTGTTATCTTCATTAGATAGCAAATAGTGTTATATAGACGGCATCGGTGGTTTTCTTTAGCAACATAGCGAGATGTTATGTTTGTTCGTCAGTACACGTTTCTATCAGAGATGTACTATATTCAGATAGCAATAACTGCTATCTACCGAATATTTTAACACTAACGAACAAACCCGTTCCATGAAATATCAAATTTGCCGTTTTACCTTAGTATCAGGTTTATCTCATGTTTTGTATGCTTTTGATTGTATGATAACACTACAAAAACTCATGGAAATCATTGAAATTACCATTATGACTATAGTTCACTCAAACAAGCAAGCATGTAAGCAAGCAAACATGCACGCAAACATATGTCTGCATGACCGAAAAATCACTGGTGCTCAACCAATCCATCACGCTAAGACAATATAGTATATTATAGCCTGAGTACCGCGTGCGTACGTGCTACTAAGTCGTGATGAAGTCTAGGTAAGTGGCTGTCAAGAGGCAGTCAAGTATCAATCTCATGTCCAAATTTGTCTCGAAGAGTCACTCAATGATGCATCGATATACAACACTTAAGAGAATGACTCCCACCCGCCCGAGACTAGCCTAGGAGTGGGCGCTATTAACAGCAGTCAGTGCACTGCGCTGCACACGTTGTGTACATAAAAAAAGCTTTCAAATGACCATTCGGAATCTTCCTCAAGGCAGATTTAAAGGTGTTTAGGCAAGACCTTTTCCTTCTTCTAAAACCACGTATAAAGTGTGAGACAACGTGATGCAAACGCATATTTTGTTTACTGAACATTTAAATTAAAGAGAGGAAAATGGATACACAAGCGGTACCGGTGTTAAAAGATAACTTTAGAAAAGGATTTGACGGTTTGAATCTGACACAATGTCACGCAGATAGTGCAGCTATGAGGTTGGGCCTTAAAGGGTGTTACACCATTATTAATCTTCCACTAAATGGTAAGGACACTAACCTATCCGGAGTTTTATTCACTACCACTTATCCATTCAATCCAATCAACTAATGGCTCTTTTTTTTAAGCAACATGTAAGAATTTCTGTCTTTTTTCGGCGCGATTGATGGTTATTTAGATCGTATGGGCAAGACGTTAAGGGAGGAGCGAGATAAACGCTGACAACTCAGGGGTCCCATGGGGCGCAAGATGAGCCTTAAATGCGCTTGACTTTAATCGTGTCTCAAATCCCGCCCTTTGGCTGATCTTTTTGTCACCTTACTCCTTAACCCAATTAGCTACCAAAACATCCCAACTCGTCAATTATCTCAAACGTTATTAATGTCATGGTCGCGAAACCAAACCGACTCTGAGATTTTGTGTCTATTATCGTGATTATTTTAATCATATTTAAGGAAACATTTGCCCTTTTTTTTATAAAGATTGTGAAACATATAGTACAATGTTTCATTAATGACATTGAGATTTCTCAAGATGATGATAGCTTATAACAAATTATGTTAGAAACATGTATGATTTTTACAAAAGAAAGCAGCTCACTCTTAACTCAAGATAAACGATTAAGTAAAAATATCAACTGCTATCTACTGAAGATAGCACACATTTGTCAAGCATATAGAGATAAATTATAGTAAATGAAAATGTCTTAACCATACTGTGCATATAAACAAGAACACAATTAACAAAAATAAAGCAATAAGCATGAATAATAATATATATAAAGGTGTCAAAAGCTTTTATAGTGCGTGTAATTAACTCAAGATAAACGATCAAGTTAAAATATCAACTGCTATCTACTGAAGATAGCACACATTTGTCAAGCATATAGAGAGAAATGATAGTAAATGAAAATGTCTTAACCAGACTGTGAATAATAACCAGAAATCAATTAACAAAAATAAAGAAATCAGCATGAATAATAATATATATAAAGGTGTCAAAAGCTATTATATATATAGTGCGTGTAACATTAAGCATGCAGGTAACGGTTACCCAAATTTGCCCAAATTTCATCGTATATATAATTAATTTTCTCATCAGATGTCTCGTTTTCAATTATATAAATTGTTTCAAGTGATTGTCATTGGATGATGTGAGTAACATGACTGCAAATAAAATGACAGTATTGAAATCGGAATCATTTAACTAGTCGGTAAGTACCCCGTGGGGTGTTGTATTTCCATATTGTTTGCTCGAGCCTCGCGTATGTTAGTGCACCTAAACGGCGTACAATCAAATGTACGACTCGCCTTTATTGACTTGCGTTGCGTCTCCGATTTCATGCCATCGACTCCGCTCGCACCGCAAAAAAGTCAGTGATAAAAACAGAGAGATAGAAATAAGCATTGAGGAGAAATAAATTAAAAATCCCCGAGATCTCAGGTAAATTTCCTTTGTTGGAAAAATTTAATAAATGATTTCTATAAAAGACAGGAAACGTTTGTTCTCAAATCACACGACCACGAGGAGAAATTGAGCGGCGATGATGCCTGGCGCTGTATTGTATGAGGATGAAGTCAAAATATTGTCGAGGTGACGTTATCTTCAGGAGATGGAACAACGCAACGTGATCCTAACAGCATCATATAGGTTTAGCTCAGCGCACTGATTGCTTTGCTTTCACAGTTAGAGCAAGCAATCAACATCATGTAATCATGGGTAAGACTTTTTTGAAACTTATTTCATAATTGCCCATAAGTACTTTGCACTGTTTATTGAAAAGTTTTTAATCTGTCCCATTCGGCGCGATTGAGCGGGTGTATAGGAGACGGGCGGTATGTAAGCATGTCATTTAGCATGTTTAGCAGGTATCGAACGTACGTCACATTTCATCTTTCTGTTAACGGACCACAGATGCCTACGCTGTTATTAAACTAACACCTTGACTAAAGTGCGTTTTAGCTATTAAGTACAAATTCGAAGTGACATGATGAAATCAAATTAGGAGATTAGGCGGCGCTGTAACCTTAACTAATTGAATGAATCAATTTTACAATTGTCATTAACAATATGAGGTAGTGTGTCCATAAAATATATTGGGTACCGAGTGCTACTTGGGGTAATTGTAGCCGGCCTCAAGCATTGTATGGAAATATAACTCTTTTAATTCAAATGTACTTTTCATCTTAACTTTATTTTTGTAAAAAAATCACGTTTGACCCATAATTGGCTCAATCCTGACACAAAATGTCATACAGCTGCAAAGAGGGCAAATTATTCCCAAGCTAAACGTACAAGTTCAATAAGGTTCTGAGGACCACAGACACTTTCGACTTAACCTGCAATCAAAATGCTCATCCATATATAGATGATGGGAGAGTACACATTCTATGGCAAGTTAATGGCATTTTAAAATTCTTGTTTTCGTTAAAAAATAATCTGTCAAACAACCCAAATGGCTTCGGCGCATACATAATTATTCTCGCTCGTTCCAAGTTGTCGTCGCTAATTTCTGGGGTATTGATTATCATAATTGAATTAAACTATTTCAAACCATTTCATATACACTCGTTCTGTGTTGATATTCGATATCTTAAAGATACATTTTGATTCAATTAAGTCTATCTTAAAGTCGATGATACGGAAAAGATCTTTCAAACGAGGCCGTTCAAGAAGTGTATAAAAAGCGCCGAATAGTAACAAAGTACTGCGGGTGAGGAGGAATAAGTGTTAAAGTTACACCCGTTGGTAAATGCTTTTATAGAGTGTGAAATTCGGTTTCTTCAAGGTAATTTTATTTGATAATCTTTATGAGGTCCATTTGAGATACTTGTTGTGTGATGATAACGATACCTGGGTATTAAATAGTCCAAACACCCGCGGCCCGTTAACTTAATGCCTTACTCGCTGGCTGACATTTTAGTTTACAAAAGTTGACAATTTACAACATTTTCCCAAAATCACAGGGGCTATCTCATTAGGTACTGGACCAATGCTAGGTTTGTTTGTACTCAACTGAATGCATTTTTCATGCTGAAACTGAATATTGTAATGACATTTTATTTTTTTTCTTCATAAAGTTTGACATTTTTTGACATGTCGTCTGCACTCGACATCCTCGTGGAGAGGGTTAACTTACGATCAAGCTTGAAAAAAAAAATATAGTAACTCTAAATGAAATAGGTGGAACTGAGAAATTCATTAACAAAATGTACGATCCCCTTGGGGGATGGTCCTGGGATATCGGATAAATGAAATGGATATCAATACTGGTAATTTTAATCATCATCACGAGTGTAATTGAAATCATTACAATGTTGATGAGTGCCTTCTTTGATTACCTATTACCCATCATGCATCGTGTTCAGTTTCGGAAATGGTTTCATATCTACCGTAGATAACACGACAACTTTTATTTGAAACAAAAACCAGACAAGACATAAAAGTTCGTGCAGAGATAATAATAGCAAACAATGTTGTCTTTATAAATATTACCCAGAAATAACTAGAAAATCATCTGAGATTAACATTTTTCTTCAGATCATTATGTATTATTGGATGGCTTCATATAACTTCAATATTTTGGATGTTTTTCATTACTTATTTATAGAAAAAGAAACCATATAACGTTGGGGACTATGCATGAAAGAACGTGAGTTGTCTTCGACGAGCGAGTTTGTCTGCAGGAGCGTGGATTCGGCGCCAAATCCAATCGTGAGGCCGACACGGTGAAACCTTAGCAGTGTCAATTTGTAAAATTAAAAATTGCTTCAAGCATCTTCATCACTTTCCATCTGTATCGGAATGGGTGATAATGTTATTACACCATTTAACGCTCCGAGTAGCATACATACATCCGTATTGCAAGCCACAGTCAGCAACGCCGTAATCAGTCCATTTGCACTCGCATGAATTGATTAAAACTTTCAATAATCTTAACTTTACCGTATCAGTTACCCAAATCAGCCGCGATATTTTTTTCGCTAACCGTTCTCGATCTCCGATAATGCCCTGACGTAGTAAATCAAATTAGGCAAATGGGTATCTCGTGTGTTAGATTTCATGGTAATTTGCGGTAATCGAGGTGACTGTAAAATTGGGCAGAAAAATGCGAAGGCGGCTTGAAGAGCATCGATTTAGTCAGTAGAAATCGTAAGGGTGCGGAATAAGACATGGGGGTAGATTACTGATAGGCAATATAGCTCATATCGTAAGCAAACGGGTGTCACTGCGTCAATTGATGTCAATTTTGGTTCAGGCACTTTCTTATTTTGGCGCGAAATTGATCCAGGTGTAGAAATCGCTCATCGGGTGCTTAAGAGAAAATCAACTTTGCGCTTGAAATTGATCGTGCTTTTACGCAGCCATCACGGTCATATCACGTCTGCTGATGTTTTCAGAAAAGTATCAAGGCGCTTCTTAGCATTTACAATAGCAATTTAGCGGCAAATTTCCAACCGATGTAGTCAGTTAAAATTGCATTTCAGTGCATTTGAGCGCCGCATGGAAAAACTTGAACCTTCGATGCGAGCTTAATTGCATCATTTCCTATATGCACCGAAGGAGCAAACAAATTTGCGTAACAGCTTTCGAATGTGAGCCAAATCTGATTTCAAAACCAAAAATAAGAAAGCCAAGAGCTTTTTAACAGGTTGTTTTGATATTTTCGCTAAATTTGCTTCACATTATTCCTTTAATTTATTAGTTTAGAGACCACTTTATACGCAAATTCTACCAAAAAGTCCATTACAGGAAGTTTGTTTAAAAACTGTAAAACTAACTGAGTTTATATAAGTGAGCAGACGTTATTATATCCGCCATGTTTAATCATGCCAGCCATCATGGAGATGCCACATTTCAAAATTGCAATTCTATTCAAACCCGATGAAATTTCGTTGAGAGAGTTACTCGTACCTTTTTACCGATTCAGCACAGGGCAGACCAGAGAACTCTAAGGGATTTGAAGTGAAAAATTGTTCTCTGTAATGCGCCCTGTTCTTGTAATTTGAAGCTTGATATTCAATAAAGCCTCGCTCATTCTGAGATGTTGTCAAGCTTAACGCATCTCAGCACATTTCCGTAGCTTTGCAGCTAAGGGAGGGGCCTACGACACATGTCGGGGACGTGTAGTAAGCCTGGGACCTATTCGTGCAACTGGTGTCGCCTTGCTTTATATTCCGCTTTTGACTCTGCTTGCGAAAGCAGATCACCCTCTCAGATTTTATTTCATGTTCGATCGCTTCGAGATTGCGACAAAATGAATGTCATTGCTATTTTGTAGGGGTAATATTGTGTGTGTTAACTTTCCACATGCGGCGCGTGTTTTTCAATCAAATGTTTCTTTTTGGCTGTTGTTAATGTTTATTGTTTCCGTCCTTTTGTAACCGCTTCTAACTTAATTCAAATGGGGATTGGTTTTACTCATATTGCAAGCTATTTTTTCAATTAAAAACTTTCAAAAATAACAGTTTTTGATTAAATTGTTTACTTTCTTGAAGAAGCCATAGAAGTAAAGCAATTACGGCGATGTAACATGATCGAAATTTGTATCGAATAAACTTTATTTCATTACAACTTATATGATCTAAAATAACTTTGGGTCACAAAGGGGTCAACGTCACCAGAGACATGCTCCTTATAAAATGACTACAGTGCAATTTTGTTGCAGTCATCATTGAATACATGTTAGAGAAGTTGAAATGATCTAGTAATGTTAGGGGTTATCCAAATGGGAAAATAAGGCACAGTCGGTTTTGCTTCGGGGAGTAAAATTCAATCGCTATGGGAGACGAAACCTTCTATCATTTCTATAGTAAAAACTTTATCATTTGAGGAAATGGGACTTCGTTTTAGCTTTAGGAGATAAACAGTACAATAAAACATTGCAACGCATACACGCGGGCAATAGTCAAAAAACGGAACGCCCATTCTGTTAAACGGATGGAGACGAAGATTAAATGACGTGTCTTGAAATGATGAATATGACAGGGCCTTTGGTGCTACGGGCAATTTTCCGTAGCCTTTTCGACCTCTCGGAGAATCTACGGAAATCAAAATCGTGTGCGAATTTGAATGCATTTTTGTTCAGATGTGCAAGGTAATTATTCTCCTCATTGGCTGGAGAATGCGTTAAACGACTGACAAAAAAAACGGCAAGATAGCTCAGCTTTTGTCGAATTACTTGTACTGTATTATGAAAAGAAGTTACAATTTTTGAATCGACTGTGAGACTATGTGCTTTTCTTTCAAGATTTTCAATAGCTAGCAATTATATCTAATAAAGTTCGAAACAACGGCTTGGCTGACAAATTATACATTAACTTGTGTGTTTTGATCTACAACTAATATCGGCAATATTTTCCAAATCCTTTTTGCCAAAGTTATCCCAAAGAGGCAACCGTACGACTATTAATTAGTTAAATTCAGTAAGAACAATGGCCGTGATTTACAAAGCGTTTCAGGTCGCCCCAACACCAGACAATCTCATGTTATACTTTATCGTACTGTTAAGTTACAATTTCAAATATTAAGTTACCATTCAATCTTTCTAATTAGTTTATATACCCGGTTACATCTGATTAAAGTCATGATTTAAGGTGACATTTGACTCAAATTTGTTCATATGACATAAATGGGAGGAGGTAGGGGTACTTGTGACCAAGTTTGATCAAAATCGGTTAAGAAATGTCGGAGATATTCGTCATTGAAATGTTGACAGAAGAAACGGAGCTCGGCAAGGTAAAACATGCAAAATCTGGGTCAGTCAAGTCTGTAAAACAGGGTTTTTTTCCCACCAATTAAGAAGTCAATTCTAGGTAAATTTTCAATGATGTTATTGTTATCTTGTTTCAGAATAATTGGGAGCTGCGTGTGTGTCTACTTGTATTTATGGCACTTGTTATAGTCTTGCCTTTGGGATTGCGCAGAAGTGTGGAGAGCCTTAGCAACATAAGCACCTTGTCTATTACTTTTTATATACTGTTTTCATCTGATGTAAGTTATTTTATGATTGTTAAATAATTATTGACAGTTTTTATCTTGTCTGACTGCGAACACGTTTCAACTTTATCAATTATTATGAACACCAGCTGAGAAGCCTATCCTATAATTTAAATAGTTATTCTTATTTAAAATGAAAGACATAAATATTGTACAAACTTGATCAGTGGTAACAATGGGAACCACTAAGACTGCAAATTGTATTATAATTAGGTCCATTCATTTATTGCACATTGAGTGACTGCATTGCAGCATCACAATGAAGTTAAATACATTTTAACTTGAAATGCCATGCCTTTGCAGTGTGTTTCAGCAGGAAGTTATTAATATTTATACATATAAATTTTATTTATGTGAGGCAACACCACCAAATGAAGCGAATGTCGGCAAAGACCAATTTGAATTATTTTAACAGACGTGCAACATGGTCAAAATTGTTAAAATTCTTAATTATGCCTTTAGATGACCTTAAGCACATTTTCTTCACGATCCTAAACTTATTTTTGTGAAAACATGGCTAGAAACGTGTGTTTGCCTGGTTTGTTAGCCTTATTGAGTTGTTAACAAACTGTTACTTTTAAGTGCTTAAATCATTGATTTTTGCCTTTAAAACCAATATTGTATTCATCCCTTTTAAAATTTTTGATCAATCCACATTGCGTTTACTGAGCGTCACAACAATTTTTTTCAAAACGTTCTGATGTTCACAATTACTCAACAAGACATGTCAATGATTTTAATCGAACAAAAAATAAGAA
>JAUMTS010726119.1:0-12027 GCA_032273385.1 Ophiopholis aculeata | reverse complement strand
CTTCAAACAACCCAAAATAAAATCATCAGAAATGTTCTTGGTCTAACCCCCAGGACTCATATTGGTGCAGATGAGTTCCTCAGGCGAAATTGGCTTCCAGTTCAATACAGGGTTTCTCAAATTATGATAAACCACTTGTTTCGCGGATCCTTAATGGCAGTAGTCCTTCCTACCTTGGAAAGGAGATCATTAAGTCTCAAAAAGTTCACATTCACAATACAAGATCGGGGTCAATGTCTCTTTTCAAACCCCGCATGGGTTCCCATGGGCAAAAAAACCATTTTTGTACAATTCAATTACCCTGTGGAACTCACTACCCCAAAACATTCAGAGTCAGCAATGTAAGGACATCTTCAAAAAGGAAGTTAAAAAGGTTTTTCTTAGATCAGCTACAGGATTCAGAACTAAACAGTTTTATTTATTCCTAAAATGTATATATAACCAGGCTGGCCTTGGTCAAAAACAGTCTGTGATGTAATTAATATTGTCCTTTTAGTGTGTATTTTGTTTTTATATGGGGCTGTTAATGATGATGATGTGATGCTATTAGTAATGTTGACATGTTTAATATAAATGTAACAATGTAAGTGTGCAATATCAAATTATTTTTATAAGTACTTCTCTTTACTGTACTAGGCTCAAGGACCACATTGGAATTAAGTGTGCTTTTTTGTGTACTTTTTGTGTTTTTATCCTTGGTAGTTCAAAATAAAGTTAAACAATGATAACAAAAATATTAATTGTTCATGTTTTTGATTTCAGATATGATCAGTGTATTTGTGGCCAATCTTGCCCCACGCACAGAGGCTGAGCAGCTGGTTGAGTTTTTCAAAGAAAACGATATCACTGTACACAATGCTAGGATAGTCAAAGCAAGAAGGTAAGTACATGGATTGAATTAACTGAAAGCAATTTCTGTAGACCTGTGCCCCATTCTCCTGATGTGGTGCTCCTGGTAAGTGCAGGGGTCAAATTAACTGAAATCAATTTCTGTAGGTGCCCTATTCTCTTGATGTGGTGGCCATGTCTTTCGTCCAAAGTTGCTGAAATTGCAGAACTTTCCTCTACAAAGTACTTCAAATGCCCTGTCTTTGGCCCAAAGTTGTTGTGGGACACTTTTTAAAATCGCTAAAAATGCAGAACTCAACCCTATAGTTTGAATTAAGGCCTTGGTAGGGGTAATTCAATTATATATTTTTTGGCTGAGGCAGAATGCAGCGCAAAGTGGTGTGGTTTGTATTTTTATCTTTCATGCAAATATCTCATAAATACCCACTTTTGCTCTCTAATCCCTTGTGAAATTTGTAGGGAATGGAATCTATATTTGTTAAATTACGGGCTTGTGTTCCACCTTTGATTGATCAGATTTCTTAGGGATGAGGTAAAGCTTACCAAACTATGTCATACTGCATTCACTGTCAGTTGTGAAGAACGTTTCCTTAATGGTTCAATGATGATAAAAAATTAAATTTCTAAGTGGAATCCAGTCTAATCCGCTGGACCACAAATGACGACTAAACGAGGCATTTGTCTGAGAACCGATGTTAATTCTAGAGCTTGATCCTAAAATGGACCCGGATCTGTAAGATCATGGAAACAGCTCGTCCTCGAAGTAAATTGTGCTGGCCAAGACCCAACCAAGATCCTAGTCTTGTAAAATCTAAATGTTGAAATAATAGTATTCTTTAAATCAATTCAGATAATTGCATCCCCAGACCATTCCCCAGTGTGCAGCTGAGGTATGTTTATCCTTGCCTAAACCTTCTTGCCGACCAACAATACAAGTGGCAAATTGATCACCTTGTTTCTCTATTAACAGCTGTAAAATTTCATTTGCTACCTGATGTCAGAGTATTGTATTCTTTTAGGATTTACCCGGAACTCAAGTTTGGCTTGTCGCAACCCTAAATACCGCATTTCATGATAACCCAGGTCCAGCCAAGTGAATAATGCGGTTTATATGAAGTCCTGAACATCTTATCATTGTTATCTTGTCAATTTGATCTCGTGTAAGTAAGCAACAGAAAAGAAAACACCTAGCAGGAAACCAGTTCTCGTATTATTAAACCATGTTACTTCCTCTTTTTGTGCAGGTTTGGGTATGTTGATGTGGAAACAGAAGAGGACTTTGCCAAAATGGAAGCGATTGAAAAGAAGGAAGTGAACGGATCAGAAATCAGGGTCGAGAAGGCAAAAGGTGAAGGCAGTGAGTGTGCAGTATTGTAGAAAAAGAAAATGTGCCTCAGCAAATATTAATTAGTTGGTCCCCATGACTAATTTATGTTTAAGCTATCCATCTCGACTATACTAATATTCCCTTTGACGTCACAGTGGACTCTGCTTGAATGTATGGCTATCAGTTGCGTTGCCACCTTTGCGTGCACATTGGTAGTGTTTGTGCCGTGTTACGATGCCAGAAATTTGTGCAATTAGAAATCTTATTGTGATTCTACTCAACTGTCAGGGCAAAGTGAATATTAGTATCGAGCATGGTATGGTCCTTCGCATGAACATGTGAACATTGTTTAGTCTCCTGCATGTGTATTTGAAATGGTTATGACTGTAAAAAATGTTCAGAAGACATTTTTGCGACTAACTTAATAGACGAATTTGATCAGCCAAGTCATGGTTCGGATTTCAGTGGCCATAACTGGAATCAAACCTAGAAAGTGCTCCGAGTATCCAACTTAAGTGGTGCATGTCTAGCTTTGTAAATCAATATTGTATTGTGATCAGGATTAAAATAAATTTGAAATTTATGCTCAGTGTGCATCAGTTTCTGTGGTCAGTAGATGCACCCCGATAATGGCCGCTTGTTAAAAGTGTGTGTATAGTGATTGTCAAATATTAACCCTTTGTAAAAGTTTGAAAATCATGTAATTTATTTCAGATGAAATTTAGGGATTTTAATTAATTGAAAATAATAATCAATCTTAAAATCCTCTAACCATTACAGACAAGATCACCAGCGCACAAGATCGTGCAGATAGGTACAAAGAGGCCGATGTACGCACAATATTCGTCAAGGGGTTGAACTTCAGTACCGCTGAGGAAGTTTTGAAGAAGACATTTGGGGAGAAAGTGAAGGAGATTAGGTTACCCAGGGACAACATGGGCAGAAGTAGAGGGTAAGAGAGCTGTGTGGAGTTGTACTTTTTTGTAAAATTTGCACATTATTTTCACTTGAGGGTAACACAACTATGTCTATTTTTGGCCCAATCGGCTGTCATGATGTCCTTTTGGAAATTTGTGAGAAATTTGCTAGTATTAAAGATCTACTGGGTTGCATTTGGCCTTGCGTCCGTTCCACTTGTCAATTATTGAATTTTCTAAGGTGGTAGAACGTCCTTACTTTTCTTCATGCACATTCCTGTGTTAGGTTACAATAATATCTTTTAAATAGTTATGGTTCAATGATGATAAAAAAGTTAATATTCTAAGTGGAATCCAGTCTAATCCGCTGGACCACAAATGACGACTAAACGAGGCATTTGTCTGAGAACCAATGTAGACGCTTTAAAATTTACACGAGCAGAAGCAGAGGGTAAGAACTGTTGTGGCCTGATAATTGTTGTAGCAATTAGGATTGATATAATATTGATGGATTGGAAATTTGATTCGAAACTGTACAAATTCTAGCTAGGCAATAAAATCACAAATCGAGGTAAAAGCAGTCTGAAATTCGCATACTTGTGAAGAATGCTCTTTTGTAACCTCTAGGAAAACTTGCTTTTTCTGTGAAAGATTACTCCTCATCCCCTATCACCACCCAACCCTTTCAATCGTACATAGTTGTCACTTCATGGTCGGCACTGGCACTTGGCCAAATCAACTGGGACTGAAGCAAATCACAGCCCTTTCCGATCAGCACAAATATGATAAATTTGTTCCTTAAAATTGAAACTGCCTTGAACAGCCATATAAAGGAACTGTATTAAATTTCTCGAATTTAACCAGCACAAAGTTTGGCTAGTGACAGCAGGAATTTTGTAAGCCTCTTTTTTTTTTATCACTAATGTTTCTTGTATATTTTCTTAAATAGGAGAGCTTTCATTGAGTTTGAATCTGAAGAGGATGCAGAAGGAGCAATAAAGGCACATCAAGGAGTCGAGGTTGAGGGTTTCGAGCTCTTCCTTGATTATGTGGGAGAAAAACGCAAGATGTTCTCAAGTAAGTCAAACAGCTTCTAGATCTGGAATTTTGCAACAGTTCATTTAAAACAAGAAATTTAGTGTTAAGAGGTTTGTTGTGATCTGCTTGATTGATTCCTTGTGGTATGAACAAGCAAAATTTGTCAGAATTTAACTAATGTGATTTTGAAGCAGTTCTTTTTGTCTGGGATACGTATTTGGTCTTAGTTCTGAAATACATTTGGTCTTAGTTCTGAAATACACAGTTTTAGTTCTAAAAAACATCTGGTCTTGGTTCTGAAATATATTTGGTCTTAAGAGTTCTCAAATACATTTGGTCTTAATTCTGAAATACATTTGGTCTTGTACATTTGGTCTTAGTTCTAGTTCTGAAGTACCTTTGGTCTTAGTTCTCAAAAACATTTTGTCTTAATGCTAGCACGGCAGCTGATATATAACATCTTCCTAAAATGTCTTATTCCTTAGACTTTAAATAAATATAGAAAGTTTTATTTTAATTGACTTAATATTGCCTTCTCACAGCTAATGTATTCATCACCGGCTTGTCCAAGAACACTACATCAGAATCACTCAAAGAAAAGTTAGGAGCTGTCGCTGTCAAGCTGAGATACGACTTCAACACACAACAACCAACAGGGTAAGTTTCCAACCAAATGCTATTGGGTGAAAAGAGCAGATGATTTATAGTGCACTATGCCTCCCTGACTATGTAATTACACGCAGCCTCAGCACACTTAAAAGATATCTGCTGACCACTGTGGCCCCAATCACCCCAAACTACAATCTTGCCATCGTTTCAGGAACTACCGCACCGTAATCGGCCCATATTCATACTATCGCAGCCAGTATCAGCTCCAAAAGTTTGTATGGGTTTGCACGAGACAATTAACAGTTGGTTCCTTGTGCGAGAGTATTTTTTTCAAACAATTGGTAGTCAAACAGTATTTAGAGATGGCAAAACTTGGTGGAAAGCTTTCAAATTCTTGCTAAATGTTGGCTCATTGAACAAGTTTCAATGGGTTTCCCAGGACCAATTTGCCAAATATGTTGAGTCAATTATAGGCCGATAAGTGTCTAAAAGCCAGCATTCCTTTTTCGCATCATATACGACTGTCATGCACTGCTGACCTGAATCACAAACAAACAAATCAATTGGTAGTAGATCACTCTGCATTAGCCGAGAAGACAATCGGCTAATCAACAGCCGACTGCACGACACCAGCAGAGCACACTTACATTACATGTTAAAAGAATTGTGGCTTAAATTTTTTTTTTTTTTTCATTTAGCACAAACATTGCATGTATGTTTTTTATGAGATTTTCTCATAAAATTTGAATTTTTGTTAATAGTTGATGCCAAAAATAGATTATCTGACCACATTCCCTTCCAAAAATGTATACTTTGAAGTTTGATGTACATCACATTAATAGTTTAAAAGTTACAGAGCCTGATAATTACACCATTATTTGGGTTTGCACTACCCTTAAATTGGTGTTGGTGTGCAAGTTAATATCAAGTATCTATTTTGAACCTAGATGATGAAAAGCTATTGTACTATATTTGATGCCATATGAATGGGGAGATAAATAAAGTGATACTACTTTTTGTACATGTCGAAAGTTAAGTGTATTTCATTGTCTGGCTAGTAATTTTTCTTAACTTATAAATACATTGGATGATTGGAACACCTTAACACCCTATCACTGGACCAGATTTGTGAATAGTAAAGTCATGAGCGGGTTGAGTACGTTTCCATCAAAAATGCCACACTAGAAGTACTAATGGATTATAGAGGGCGTGTGTGTGTCCCTATGCATTTTACCCTGGTTTAAATATCAAGCTGATATCTGGTTTGTGGTAAGGTTTTCGCAGTGACACCATAGGCCAGAGGTCAAATTGCTTAGGGATGCTGTGACTACCAAATTTGGTCAGAAGATCAACTTCTGACCCAAACGTTATATATACATTGCTGGGGTCAAAGGTCAGGCAACGATCAAGTAGAGGCCAACTTGCTTAGGTATGATCTATCACTACCACATGTTCTGATCCAAAGTCAAACGTAATACGTTGCTGGTGTCAAAGGTCATACAGAGGCCGTCCAGGGTCAACTAGAGGCCAATTTGCTCAGGAAACAATAGACATTGCCGAGGTCATATGTCAGGTAGGGGTCATCAGAATCAATTAAGAGGCCAATTTGCCTACACAATTTGGACAGGAAAACCACTGACCCAAATTCAATACATTGCTAGGGTCAAAAGTCAAACAAGGGTCACCCAGGATCAAATAGAGGCCAATTTGCTTGTGGGAATGGTCTAATCAACCAAATAGAATAATATGTCTAGGTCAAAGGTCGGGAGGGTCTATTTTCTTAGGAGCACTATAATTTCAACTTTAAATCATAAAAACCGCACATCTCGGGCGGGAGAGGATATGAAAAACAGAAATATGTGCGGTTCGAGTACTTTTTGGCATAAATACCTTATAGAAGTACCCATGGATCGCCTTTAAATCAAAACACCTCAGACACAAACCGCACATCTCGGGTTAATGGGCAAATTGGATATGAAAAACAGGAAAATGTGCGGTTCGAGTATTTTTAGGCATAAATACCTTATAGAAGTACCAATAGATCAACTTTAAATCATAACAACCGTAGACACAAACCTCACATCTCGGGTAAATGGGCATATAGGATATGAAAACAGGAAGATGTGCGGTTCGAGTACTTTTTGGCATAAATACCTTATAGAAGTACCCATGGATCAACTTTAAATCATAAAAACCTGAGACACAAACCGCACATCTCGGGCGGATGAGCATCCTGACGGGCATTTGCCATTATATGATATGAACAAACAGGAAAATATGCGGTTTTATCAATGGATCAACTTAAAATCATAAAAACCCAAGACACAAACCGTACATGTAGGGATAAATACTAATGGATCATCTTTAATTAGGGAAGAGAATCTGATTGGGACTAGTATCACTTAAATTGTTAAACGAATAGGCCCATTATTATGAACATTAAAGTGATGGCGCTGTTCAATTTTTAAAGTTTTGTTGACGAATCATTGAATAGACTCTTTTACACCTTGTTCATATCGATACTTTCGAGTGCCATAAAAAAATGGTATGGAATGAGACTAGCAAAGTTTGGTTCTCAATAAAGGGACCGATCAGATACTACCAAGAAGTTATTAGTCTATATAATAACTTTTTGGTACTACCTCAGCGATGTCCAGTCCCCGGTGTCCAGTCGGCGTAATTTTTTTCGTACATGACTTCCGCTGTAGTTTTGAATCCGGAGTTTTAAAAGTTTCGGTTGCTATTGTTCACTTTATTCCGTGTTTTTGCACAAAAAACCAAACATTTCAAATTTTGCTCAACCCATGCAGCCTACAGATACAAAAAATCGTTTCCCGGGCCTACTTGCGGTATCCAGAGTTGAATTAAGCGGGTGTGGGTGGACTCCAAAGAGCCAGTGGACCTTTTAGACCTACTACCCCCACTTAAAAAAACACGGTTCATAAGGCCAAATAAAAAAATTAACATGTTCCTCGTCCCCTTTCGCCTCCTTTTTTTTGAAGATTTTGCAATTTGCTTTTTATTTTTCCAACTTTCAGTCATAATTTTTCTTAAAGATGTTTCGGAACTTGAATTATTTCTATAGCATTACATATTGTATCAGCAGCATGTGTGGAGAGATTTCAGATCCCTAGAGGGGCCTATTATACATCTCAAAACAGCAAAAAAAAAAGGCCTCCTCCTTTTGTCAGAAACCATTCGGTACTAGTGCCAGATATGGTAAATTATCCCGCTAAATAGGGACATTTTGGTCCGTTTTCCAATAAAAAATCAATAATAAAGAGCCCCTCTTCGTCCTATTTTTCTAAAATCCGGACGTGAAACATGTTTTATTTTTTACTTAGCCTAAGACACAATTGTGAATTTAGTGTAATGACTGCTGTGCGGTGCTCCTCATTTAAAAGGGATTTTACCTCGCACCAGTAAACAGAGAAGCAATGTCAGCCCCCAAGCGAAGAACATGTGTTTAATTGACTGGTGATGTTATGAATGAAAAGTTGAAAACAAAGGTTATACGGGACCCAAGGTGGTAAGTGTCCTTGTATTTTGATGTTTGATGAATCTTAGAGTCATAATCTGAGTGACAGGTCAATGCTAATCGCCAGGAAAGTGTCTTATGAGATGTTTTGGTAAAGCTTATTTTAAGTATCATTTTCGACTACACATTTTGTATGTGAAATTACATTCATGTACTGGGCTTATTTTGAGTCACTGAAATTAGATGAAAACTTGTTGTTTTGTGTAAGATAACAAAGAAGTGGAATGATTATAATTGTTTTTAGTTTGATAAAACCTGCTTTTATTGAACCAGGTCAGGTGTTCTGAGATTTAAGGATATTTTTTGATTTGAAGTAACACAAAATTCTTTGTAAGTGATTAATTAGTTTAATTTGGCTTTTGATTTGAGGTTTAGATAATTGGCAATTAAAGGAGTATTGTCATAGATGCCTAACATTTTGGTATACATGTACAAGTATGATTAAACATGAATCTTTGTATCAGAAAGTTTATTCTTGAGATTAAAACTGTATTCCTTTTTGTGTGTTTTTATACAGTTTTACGGAGTTTTACAGCGAAATAAACTTCTGTTATCTGAGAACATATATGGGAATCTTTGCGTCATTTTGCGACATCTTGTCACCAGTCTGCGTAATTTGCGTTTTAAATTACAACGGCAGAATCGTTCAACCTCTGTCCGTTACAGTTATATTATGTTTATGGAAAGCGGAATTTCAAATAAATTACTGCAGACTTTAGAAGTTAAAACTCTTCAGTAATTGTGCAAAAATTTGCATTCAAACACAATTGGTTAGCTTGTTTTGTTTCTGGGACAGCTGGAAGAGACCTTTTCTCCATCTTCTCTACATTTTGCTATTGTCAATGCATATTAATACTGACCAATTTTGCCGGAACATGATATCAGTAGGACATTAAAGTGTATCACTTATATTGAATTAAGTCTAGAAAATTGTATCAAAAGCAACTCATCATTAACACTAGCTGATTTTAGTTTCTCACATTTCGAAGTCTTACACATTGAGCCTTGCCAGAGTACCATGACAAAGAGAACCAACTGACATAATTGATTATTGGAGATAATGGCCAAAAACTATGCAGGGCTACCATACACTTGTACACGATTCTCAATTTTGATGGGTCTTTTTTGCGAGTTGTATAAGTGTTATTTATATATTTTCTGCACTTAACAGGTAGATCTTATCATTGTTGACCATCTCCAAGTGATAACTCCATTTAGGCAAATATGTCAGTTGGTTCCTTTTGTCGTGGGAGGGCAGAGTAGCTCAGGTGCCGATTCAATCGGTTTAGGTTTACATGGAATTCTATAAACATGGAATAAGTGATTAAAAAAGATCAACATTTGGTTAATACTACTACCAATTTGAGGTGGTTGCATGGGTATAGTGAGCCAATTTAGATCAGTTTATCTATTAGAGATGCGGTGTTGAAGGATGTATGTGTCAATCATGTTGCCAGTGCAGGTACATTTGGATTCATTCAATTTTATCTTGAGACAAAAATGCATTTAGGGAAAAACACATATCTGTTTTGTTTAAAGTACATGTATGACATTATTCTCCAAAGAAAGAGGCTGTTCTACATACAGCTATTTGTTTGATTTTTTCTTCCTGGGTGAGTAATATCAGATCTTATGAAAGTTTAAGTTTAAAAAGACATACTAGAGATTTTTATGTAAAAGATTTTTTCTAAGCTTTCAATTGGCACTAAAAGTCTTGAAATTTGACTTTCTCTTTTAGAGCATTGAGAGCTTGAACGTTGACATCACGGTGCTTTTGTGTAAAGGTAAATTTCTTTGAACCCCAGACACCCCAAATCAAAATGATTCAATGTCGACAACTGTACTCTTTCGATATCACAAGTCACAATTATGTATCATTGTTCATTTTAAAAATATGTGCCTGCTTCTTGGAGTTATAAATGAGCTTAACTTAGCGACCAATATAAATTGTCCTTAGTTTGTCCTTAGATGAAGTTAATAGCTGCCAAAGGCTTCAATGATCCTTCGCAGGATGTGGATTTGCTGCGAGCAACTTCATTCATGACGAAATCCGGCTTGGTTCTTTAGGATCGACATGGTCTCTGATTCTCATCAACAGTATCGTGTTGTATATCTTTGCAGCAATGGACACAGGTGGGATTTTAATTAAATTAAATTAATTTTAAGCGTGATACCGAAAACAAAACCGCCCCACCGGGCTTCCATACAGTGTGTGAGAACTTCAACTAAAACAAAGGCAACACAACACTGTAGGTTATAATTTTAATTCCCAGTTAAGTTAAGAATCTGATTCCCATTGAGTGTGAAGAAAATAATTTTACTCTGAGTTTTTTCCGCTTTTATTTTTAATATTGATTTTCTTTTTGCAGAATGTGTATTTCTATTACATATTTTCACACCATCATTTTATTAAAATATGGGAGGAAGATTTTAATTTGGAAATTGACCAATTGCCAGCAGGAAATTTAGTTTTACCATTTTGTCAGGAAAATGATATTTTGTGTGTGAATTCTTGAATTCGAGTCCCGCTGTTGCCAACTTGTATGTGTCCCAAGCAATATTGGGTACCTGTCTCTGAGAGTACTACAATATTAGATTGTGTAAATTGACCAGTTGCCTGCTAGTTGAATCGATATGATTGATTGTGTAAATTGACCAGGTGCCTTCTAGTTGAATCGATATGATTGTTATAATTTCCTGATGATAGCTTTATAATAATAGGCAACAGCGCTTTAATCTAGATAAAAAAAGGCGCTATGATATTAAAGCTAATAGATTCCCAAGCCGTATAACATTCTATTTATATCGCCTTGCTAGTAATCTCAAGGAGAGCAAAATAACAAAGTAGTGCAAAATTCTGTCAAGTTTTCAAGAAACTCTGATTCATATTGATAGTTCTGGTTAAATTGAACGATGAAAAAATATTCAATACAAAACGGCACAACCTCACCATGTCTACCCTGCGTATTTCACCATTAAATTGCACCATTAATTAACCATAATCGCCACCGACATCCTAAACAATTGCAAAAACCACCATAACTCAACACCGTCGTGCGCGCCACTGACAACCTGAAAAACGCGAAAGCCAAATACCGCTCTAGTTTAGAATGCATTCACTTCACAATAGGCGAGTTTGTCCATTACCGTGCCTATAAGAAGCTTTCCACTGTAAAATGCTGAAATTGTCGAACCCGATATCAACTCGCCAGTGTCGGCAAACACCTCACTCAAAACATATTTCTGTTGGACATTGTTATCCTCCCATTTCACATGTAGTACCTGCACGTGAAGTAGAAAAGTGCGATTATTAATATACAGTTGTAAAAAAAACTTTATCGATCTCGAGGTTCAGTCCCGGGTTCAGTTTTCAAAACGAAACAATGACCTCCTTTGCAGTATGTTAATGTCATGTAATCAGAGCTATATATAAAAGACTTCTTGCGTAGGGAAACACGCTCTCTTTATCATTCTATTACGTTTGGTAAACGAAACCTCGTGACTCTACATACTTCAATGTCAATTTTTGATGTTCACAAAACGTAAAGCCGCAAAAATGTTACTCTTTAAATTTTTTTTTTTGGTATGAAAGTTCAGATATCGCCCTTTTATATTAACAAATTTGAATCTTGAGTTAGCTTTTTGAAGAACCTTATTCGCTATTACTTCTCCATTTAAAATATGATGAATATTTATACCTAGATATTTAATCTAGACAAGATAAGAGGTGTCTGTTCTGTGAATTTTTT
>JAUMTS010726008.1:0-12031 GCA_032273385.1 Ophiopholis aculeata | reverse complement strand
CCACTAGAGTATCATTCTGGTAATCATTCCACTAGAGTATCATTCTGGTAATCATTCCACTAGAGTATCATTCTGGTAATCATTCCACTAGAGTATCATTCTGGTAATCATTCCACTAGAGTATCATTCTGGTTAATCATTCCACTAGAGTGTAATCCTGGTAATCATTCCACTAGTGTCATTCTGGTAATCATACCACTAGAGTGTCATTCTGGGTAATCATTCCACTAGAATGTCATTCTGGTAATCATTCTACTAGAGTCATTCTGGTTAATCATTCTACTAGTGTCATTCTGGTACTAATTCCACTAGTGTCATTCTGGTACTCATTCTACAAGTCATTCTGGTTAATCATTCTACTAAGCGTCATTCTGGTAATCATTCTACTAGAGTCATTCTGGTAATCATTCCACTAGTGTGTCATTCTGGTAATCATTCCACTAGAGTGTCATTCTGGTAATCATTCCACTAGAGTGTCATTCTGTTAATCATTCTACTAGTCATTCTGGTAATCATTCTACTAGAGTCATTTTGGTACTCTAGAGTCGGTGCCTAATTCTAGTAACCATTCTGTTGAGCATATTATTGATGACATTCTTGTTATAATGGTGGGCGCTACAAGGGTTAATTTATCTAAAAGTTAATTATTTTATTTTTCGTTCTTGTAGAATGGTCGTTTTCAGTCAGAATTGGAGTGCGAGGGTGCTTTGCATGTAACATGCATACGTGTTCTCAATTGATAATTACATGACCATTAATTTGAAGGTAACCTGTTGAAATGTACAGGGCTCCATGAACATCCAATACTTTCAGTGGAGAACAATTTGGTGCCACAAACGACAAGAGTAAAATGCTTATTTTCCGAATATGTTCTCCCATATTAGGCTTTATTAATTCCATAACAATGATGAAAATTAGGAAGTGTATGGGCAGGGGGGGTTGGTGGTTAGGAATTGCGTCACAAAACCTGAGCACAACCGTTTCTACCTACGCAAGTATTGTCTGTATAAATCTAAACGAGTCCCCAACTAGAGAGTCGATATAAAATTACACAATTTCGTTGATCGATCAACTCCAGCGGATTTAGGTTAAACAAACATTGTTATACATAATCTGAAGGAATCGCAACTTTTAATTAGATTTTCAGTTTTGCATTGTGGACAATGGCACATTGATATTGTTCGAATTCTATTCCAGCCTCCTCTGTGTATGGTCGTAGCTTCAATTGCCCTCATGATCAAAATCTGACCAAAACGAGTCATTGTACTCTTAAACATAACCATTTTATAGCCCACTAATTGTAAGCATATTCTTGAGTGCATTCTAGTTGAAACATTCAAATTTATCATATTGTTGACGGCATAAGCATATTGACATTTTTTTAGTAAGCATTATATCAGATTATATATTCTAGAGGCATCGCTCAAGACACATGATTACAGGTGTTCTGGTAATCATATATAACAATGAACTTAACACAACTGCAAAAACGTAATAGTAGTGAAATACTAAATTGTTTTATTGAAGGAATAAATTTTCCACCAGAAAAGTAAACTTAACACACTACAATTTAACAATGTTATCTGGAACCTGCCATGAATACAAATAACTACAAAATGCTGTAATACAAAATATTGTTTACCTTTAAGACACTCTTAAGATCAGATAGGTAACATGCCAATTTATTTTATTATGTTTAAAGAAAAGCTACCATTAGAATGTTAGTTTACTTTGCTTAAAATTAAATGCATTGCTACAGTAGTACCGTACATGTAGTTTCAGGAGTCACATGCATGTTACTATTTTGTTGTCAGAACACTTTTCTTCACGAAACATGCATCATTGTTTTGGAGTCTCACAATTACGTAATATTATAAATACATGTACGTGTATAAACTGTTTTAATAATAAAGTCAATTATAGTGATACTGCAAGTATATTATTATAAATCCAATGTTTGTTTACCACAAGGAAAAAAAGCAAGTTGCTGGTACTGAACTGATGTTCAAGGTTTTTACAAAGTCTTGAAATTATAGATTTATTGTCACAAGCAAATCAAGGTATCCTTTGCGATACATGGTCACAATTAAGTGTGTATCAAAACAATTTTCTAGTTCGTACCGTAACGTACTTATTGCGTTGTATACAGTCTGTAGGACAGTAAATTTTTTTTTTCGTAATGTTTTACCTCAAGATCAAAGTCGGCAAAGAATCGTTATACATTTAAACATAATGTAATTTTAACTTTCTATAATACACTTATCATACATTTCAAGAATACAAACTGAACTTTATATAATACAGCTCCATTGTAAATGGTACACATCGCTTTGTTGTACAAAATTATAATCACTTCTAAACAAAAAGTTAAAGGTGCATTGGACAACATTTTGAAACTTTGTTTAAATGGATTATTTACACTTTCTATGTTAGAAAAGTACAATCAATTACCTACCATATATCGGGAACATTTTGATCAAAACCTTCAAAAAGTTCAATAATTTGAATTTCATTTAATTTGTTGATTTTGGGTATGAGACCATTCTCTAAACATATTTATTGATGCTATACAATGAGAAAGAGCCAAAGACTTGTTTGTAAAACATTCCTTTCACATCATAGATTGCAGAAAAATCAAAATTAGGAATTTTTATTAGATCTCCTGAAAAGACCAATTCTAAAAATTCAACTATAGAGGGCAGTATTTATCGTTGTCGATAACGATAATTAAAAGTAAAAAGAGTATCTAAATATTTTGATATACAGGGATTGAATTTGACTATGAAACTTTGGATGCTGTCAATATTACCACTAACACTTCAAATGATGCAAAAATCTCAAAATGTTTGGGGAAACTTTGGTGGGTGATGCTGTGCTTGTCCAATGCCCCTTTAAATCTTTTTATAGTGTCTTGTAACGTTTTAATAACTGCAAGAATTTGTTGCATTTTAGTCTATAAATAAAAAGAAACAAAAGAAATTATCATAAAAGATGTAACTTAAACAAACATCGTAAACTGAAAATACTAAAATGTAAGCGCTTTGTCAGGAGGGAGGGGTACAGTAGTGGTCAACAGCCCAATTTTCAACAGTTTCCTAAATGTTCTTGAAAATGGTTGACAATGTCATTTCAATGGCAACCAGACTAAACAAAAATTAATGCAACTCAAAAATCTAATTTTTGGAGCACTTTCAAAATTGAGATGGTGTTTTGCCGTACTTTCAAAATTGAGAGGGTGTTACATAAGAACAATGCGCACAAAACCATGTAAGCAGCTATTTTTCTGCGGTTGCCATGGTAATGCTCAAATTAAAAAATAGATGTCGAAAATTTGACTTCATGTTTTGTAGCCCTATATTTTTGTTTGCCGTCTGTGCGAAATTTCATGGCTGTATGGTTTTTCATTTTTGAGTTACACTTGTTCCTGTTTTGCAACTTTGTGCATTCTGCTATTTTGAGATATTTATAAAAAACCCATTTATGAAAATTTAAAATTTAGTGAAACTGATTTAATTAATTGACAGACATTTTGAGCCCATTCTGGTTTAAATCGCAAGTAAAATAGTGGCTTTAAAGAATTATAAAAATTAGCAGGGTTATATAAAGCAGGGCAAAGTAAAATAAAATATATAAAAAATGCGATCAAGTTCAACCATTAAATTGTGATTGGATATGTGCAACGTTTTTTCTTGATAAAATAATCAACTTATTTCATGAAATATGTTAATAACTTACAGAAAAATAATATAACCAAAAATTATTTAAAATCACAGGCAGGCTGGGTTAGTTTTAGGGATACAAATGTATAGAAAAAACATTGGTGCGACTTCCTTACTCTAAACTTTCATAACTTTACTTTAAACTTTCATATATTTAGAACAGGTCTGTTTGAACTCAAATAAAAATCATCTGAAAGCAAAGATTGCATAGTTTTATTTAGTACATCTCAGTTTTGATGTTGAAATAAAATTTTGAAATCTGTGACCACTGTACCTCCCCTTTAAACGCAGCGAATTATGAACAAATGATCTCTTCACTTACAACCTGACAGTGATTTCTGTTATGTTTATGACAGTATGTTTAATGTACACTTCAATGGGCAATGAACTTTCCAGTTGTTCAATGTTCGACCCGGTGATATCTGGCCACGTTTTCGAGATGACACTAAGTGGGCAGTTCTTGTTTTGGATTTCACCATCGCTTGTCTCAAGGATGAATTCTGTGCCTTCCTGGGCGACTTCTCCAAATGCAATAATTTTTGCTTCCATTTCCTCTTCTTTGGTCTGTTGAAATTAAAAGATAAACATAACAGATACTTATTTCAAACTACCGTAAACTTGGGTTACTTTGACCCATTTTTTATTCAATGTAATGGAAGCTACTTTTTCTTGAGTTTGTTATTGGTGGTGGGTTATACAGGGGTCAAAAAAGGGCCATGTTTCAAATTACTTAAGGTCATTTGGTGCAGCATGATCTCCTGAGCATTTTGACTAGGATTGGGCTATATATAAATGGCCAATTTCTCAAATTTCCTTGTCAACAGTTTTTATGGGTTGCACTTGACCTATTTAAACTTGAAATGACAAAAGTTTTGGTTATGGGTCAAATAAAGAGTGTGCTGTGCCTTCTTGTGTCAGTGTGTCATTATATTAAATTTGTGTGTATTGGAAAAGAAAATGCTTTGAATCTAAATATCTTTTGCATTATAAAAAAATTGTATTGTCTAAATATGTGTAAATAAGGTATAAAATCCATCTTAAGAGTTTTCATGACAATTTGACATTTCGTTGTTGTAAAAATGGATCTTTTCCCTCAAAATAGTGTATGAGGGCGCTTTTAATGATTATGCACAAAAGAAAATACTTTTGTTAATTTTATGGCAACAGTTGCCAAGGTGGTATCAAGTTTGATCTGCTCATGAAATTTGAGCCTTAGTTTTTTTAGAACTATCTAATTAAGTTTTTCAGTTTTAACTCTTTCCACTCGTGGGGGTTGGGGGTTAGAAAATGTGAAATTTGACCATTGCTGGAATTTTATAACACATTTTAACAATGTTAGGGTGTACCGGTATGTATGTTTTGAGGTCAAGGAATCCATTTTTTACATTTTTGACAGAACTGTATTTTTCGTTTTCGTAAAATCAGTCATTTTATGCAAATTTAAGCCACAAGGGTGCTTTGCTGGCCACGCCTTAGCGTTACTCATTTTGAAACACTTTTTGAGGTAGAATTGAAGATAAACATTCCCTTATTATATTCTAATAGTTTCAGCATGTAGATTTGTTTCGTTTGCTTGCGATACCATTTTATTACTTTTGAAAACGCCTCCATTGAAAACACAAGGAACAAAAGTTCATTGACCCACACACAAACCTATGGCACAAAATAGCGTAGTTCTGTGTTTCTCTTAAATTGGTGCCACGACCAAACCCTTTTGTTTAGAGAGCTTAAATTTGCTAAGATACTATCAATGATTAGCTAATTAATGTTTGACGTTCAAATTATCACAATCGGAATGTCCATGTTTGTTTTACCGGCAAAAACATCCTCATCCTAATTTGACCGGAATTTCTGATAGACAAAACTTGTAGAAATGGATTCTTTGACCTCAAATACATAAGTATACACCCAAACACATTGCTAAAATATAGTATAGAATTGCAGCAATGGTCACTTTTCACATTTTCAGACCCCCCTCCTCGAAATTTTTTCGGCCTGCACTGTCTTATTTTTTGGCCGATTTCAAGAAAAAAAGGTGTCGAAATGATCAGGAGATCACAAGTACTGCATAAAATGAGGTTTTTTACCCTAAAGGCTCTTCCCTAATCTGGGGTACCAAGGAATCCTGCAGGAAGGAGAGCTCAAAAAATTCTTTTGTTTTTCTACTTCAAAATCCTGTATCATTCATAAAGGGAGCTAGCTCTCTCTTTATTGATTTTAACTGCTTCACTGAGTGTTGGTGTATAAGATATTATTGGGTTTATTGACTTATTGATTCAAAGCACTTCAAAAGCATGGGTTGTCTGTGTGACCGTTAAAATGTAGCGCTCCTTCCTGGGTGCTCTCTCAGCCAGGATTCATGCAGGATTCCTGGCTTGGCTATTTAGGGAAGGGCCATAAATGATTTGAAACATCACCATTATATAACCCACTACAAAAGTACTACTTGTTCTCAGAAAGTCTGTGTTATCAGGTTACTTGTTAACGAGTTGCTACTGTATTATCATAGCACTCATCATAGGCTTTCACATATTTTTTTTTCTCTAAATGAAAAAAATGAATGTGAAAGTCCTCTTTTTTCTTTGAAAAGTTGGGTGGTGGCCAACACATAAATTGAGTTTAAAACTACATGTAGTGTATTGCAAAGTAACTCTTAACTGGGATTTGTGTGGCCCTTTTAATTATTTTAAGTATTTTCAAAAATAAATAGCCCATTTCTACGAAACGCATGTCACAATTCTATTACAATATGCGAACTTGCGTAAATGGGTGGTTTTAGTACTGAGCAAAATACATGAAAACACAATGATTCGTATGCACTTCCTTTGACTTTTTCTTGTAATAATATTGAATAATAAATATATTTAAGTTTTAACTACAGATTTCCTAATGGAAGTTTAATTGTTTGTGGTTTTTACAGGTGATTTATGGGTGGATCAAAGTAACCCCATTTTTCTGTCTTTTTCTAAATTTCTATCATGTGTCTGAAAAAGAACAGCAAATAAAAACTAACCTACTAATAACTTGATCACAGATAAATTGACAACACAACTGACCCATAACACTTCCATTAAATACACATCTTCTTGGTGAGACGAGGCAATTTTGCCAATATTTTTTGATGCGTTTTTTACGCTAAAACATAAAAAATACCTGTAGGGCAGGGTTAGGTGGCAGGGTGCTTTGTTTTAATTCTAAATACATACAGGATTATATATCACAGAGCAATCGGTTGTTCTCATTATCGCAAAATAGAAATTGTCAACTTGAAACTTTTTTCAAAATTTTACGACAAATCTTTTTATTTTGAGTGGGCAAAAGTTACCCCTCAAGGGTTAAAGTAACCCCAGTTTACGGTACAGTAGAAACTCATATTAACAAAGTTGTTGGGGACAGACAAATTACTTCTTTATATCCAAAATTTCGTTATATCAGGGTTTTTAAAACAATAAAAAAACAAAAGAAATTTGTAAAATGGTACTGGAAAATTACTACTTTATAACAGGGCTTTTCTTATATCAGATTTCGTTATTATGAGTTTCTACTGTATTTAATTCTAAGGGATACTCGCAGATCCTGCATGAAGAGGGATTCTTTTTTAGGTCTTATTTACACACAGACACCCCTACCCAATCAAACCGGGGGCGGCTTCACTTATTATTTTGGCGATCATCCAAGGACATCACCATACACACTATAGTTTCATGTCCCCAGTTGAATCAATGCATTTTTACATGTCTCAGCCAGAGGGATGGGGGTCAGGGCATGAGGTCGATCTTTACAACCAGGAATGTCCCTGGATGTTTCTGATCCACAAGAGAAAACTGCTGAAATTGCATAATGCATAACATGGATATATGAAATTCAAATTGACCGACATTTTTGACATGAGGTTTTTTAGACATCTACTGGCCATGTTATTAAAATTGACTTGACATTTTTGAAATGAGTCTTTTTAGACATTATCTACTGACCATGTCATCAAAAGTGGGGTCAAAATCACTGAATATCCATCCTAAAATGAAGAAGTGTGATTGTTAGACAACAAATTCTATATTACAAGGTTGCAATGTCTCCATTTTGTATGCAAATTTACATGCAATATGAGTTCAACCTACATTTTGTGTATATGAAGTCTGATCTGTATTTATACTTACTGTTACTTTTGTTTTGAGAGTCGACGATAGCGACGCTTCCTTTCTATATTCCCCAACTGTGCAATTGCTGACTTTTACGTGATCTCCTGCCTTTATTGGGGACGTTGAGAGTTCTCTCCAAAGAGAGACCCGTATTTTTCCACTGGGGTCTTCAAGCAGTAGTTCACGAATGGGGACGTCTGATTCTGCTCCCACCATTCTCTTTTTCACATTGAGGTCCTACAAGGGGATAAGAACGTTTTGTATTTTACATCAGTAAGAAATGACAAGTACTACCTAAAGTGCATTTATTATGTGGCTATAAGCATATAAAAATGTTGTTGATGTGGTTGGATTCTATGGTTGTCAAGTTGTCAAAGTGTGAGGTGCACAAGCTGGTACAGAAATGTCTGACGAGCACGACTCGCGCACCCCTCTCCCTTCGGACTTAAAGGAGCATGACCCGATAATTGCTTCAAACTTTTTTAAGATGATTGTACCAATATTGCTCATATTTTTTTCAATAACCCATGTGAAATTTCACAGCTGACTTATGTTCCGTTTTGGAAATATATTTGGAAATGTGTTTTATTATGGTACATGTATAATCATAATTAATTTTAAACTGTACCGTAGGCAGCGCTGGAACACAAAATTGCCCATAGAATCAAAACGGTTCAAACTGTTTGAGCTGAAATTTGAAACTTAAAACTCTAGTGAACATCTTGAATATATAATATTGAAAACTAAATTTGGAAAATTTGGACCATGCTCCTTTTTTGATTCCAGTTGCAGAGACATTTAAAAAAAGATTCTACTAAGCATTTTTTAAAAATTGGATTCTAGAAAAGAAATTTCTCAAACTGTTCAGATAATTCAGTTAAGTCACACATATCAGTTCACTATTAGTTCCCCCCCCCCAAAAAAAATGTGTAAATTTTCAATTCTTTAGAGCAAACTTTAGCAAAAAATATCAGTTTCTTAATAGCCTCCTGTTGGGTAGGAGTGCCTCACTCAGGGAGAATACATCCCCTACGTGCACTTTTCATTCATCAAACGGTCTCAAAAGGTGGCAGGGACTATAATGGAAACTGCATAGCAGTCCGAGTTAGGCTTGTTGACTAGGTAAAGTTAGTAAGGTTAGTGAAAAATTGATATCTATTTTTCAGTGTCAGAGTTGACCGCAGAAAAGTGTAAAAAAAGTACCGGTATTTGTGATGACTCACACTGAAAGGAGGGACTTTGGTTCCAACATCAAAATTGAGGTTTTGGCATCATGAGAAAGCTTGGACACTTCACAAGCAATTTAGTACCTCAAACATTTCTATACAACAATCCCTTCCAAAGATATAGCTATTTTAGAGCGTGTTGATCACTTTTCAAAAATAGCAATTGGAGAAAATAGGCTTTAATTTAAAGTTTGGGTTTGTGAAAGCATCAATTTTATTGATTACTAACTATTCAACTATACACTTTTATAGAAAATGGCTTGGTAAGAAGATTTTTACAACTTTGAAGATTCATAATATCACAAAACCTCAAATTCACCCCAGACGAAAATGTTACCACTTTCAACTTCAAAGCCTAATATCTCAGTTTGCAGATCGTCGCAAAGGCCCCCTTTTCGGTGTGAGTCATCACATTTCATGCAATTGTAACACATGTTGGTGCCCAATTTCCTCAAATATTAGTTTGCAAATTTGCGAGATTGTACATAAAAAACTTTGAGAAATATTACTAGAAATACTAATGCAACAAATCCGGAAGTAGTGTGTCGTTACCAAAACAAATGCACAAATCCGGAAGTAGTGTGTCGTTACCAAAACACAGCAAATCAAAGACTATGACAATGCCGCGATGAGGAAAAAATCAAGCGTAAGGAAAGTATGTGTGATGGATGAAATTTCAAATTCAAACATAACTTTGTCAAATGCTTTGGTCTTTGGTCATGTGCTTTGGAAACTTGTCACTTTATAACATTTATAAGACACAAGTTTGTTGATGGACCCATTCGCAATGTTGTCAAATTTCGTCAAATATTAAAATAGAACGTACGTAAGTAATTGCAGAGTAGGCAAATTTGCGAGATATAAAACTTAATAGAAATATTTCTAGAAACACGGACATAACAACTGCACAAATATGATGCCGCGATGAGGAAAAAATCAAGTGAATTTCAGTATGTGTGATGAATGATTTGATGATTAAAATTTCAAATTCAAACACAACTTTGTCGAATGCTTCTGTCTTCAACAATCATGTGCTTGGAAACTTATAACATAAAGACACATGTTTTTGATGGGACCATTCACAATGTTGTCAGTAAGCCTTAGTTGTCAGTCTTCATTTGACTTTCATTTGCCACTCTGAACGAATGAATATGTATACCTCTTCCCCACTATGGCAATTGCCACCATTGTCAGTGGCGTGTCCAGGGGGGTGGCTTTGGGGGCTGAAGCCCTCCGCAGAGTTGCAAAAATCATGTAGAATCAGCCTAAATTTGACACTACTCCCCCAAACCAGTGGCACCAAGCCCCCTTAAGGCCCCCCAAGCAAGGAAAAATCCTGGACATGCCAGTGATTGTCCTTAGTGATAATACATTTCGTTGCATACAGACTTAAATTTGCAGTTAAAGTGATTTTGATGTCTACAAATAACATAACCATTTTGACAAAATCACTTTTACTGCATAGACCAGCAATGGGAAACATCCAGATTGTCAAGGTGAATTCCGTGACTAAATTATTACTGGCTATGGGCCTATTTCAGATATCAATATATGTTCCATGTGGTGGCATGTAGTACATGTTTAGTGGGCACCTTTTCCATAACAGGGTAAAAAATGCGAAAACCGTATTTTTTGATATCATAGATATTGATTAGTTTCTAACAGGTAACGCGATTTTCAACCATAAAACATGTTATTTTTTTAAATACTCCTTAATTAATAGTTAAGTACGTAATACACTGTCATCATCTAAATCTCAATTTTCAAACACATTTTTCTCAAATTAGACAGTAGACTTCTATAATGGCTGTACTTTTGTTATTTAATGTATATTTACCAATTTTTCAGGATTTTTTCTCAATGTAATGATACTTCAAATAAAATGATTCAAAATATTTCCTTTCGATAACCTCATGAATGCTGAGAATGTACAGTATACTGTAAAGCATGAAAATGTCACGAGCATTTTTATTTAGTTAGTATCACAATTCGCTAAATTAAAATGCCGCTAAAATTATTGTTAACATACAGTAGCATTAAATAGAAAGATGATTCAAATTAGTAAAATTAAAAGTGAGGGTTTCCAAATTCGCTAAATTTTAATGCCGTGAAATTAAAGTGCCTTACATCCAGGGATGGTTATGGCTTTTTGTAATTTTGCCTGAATTTGCCTGAAAATGTGAATTTCCCAATACTTTTGTACAGTGAAGATCCAAGCATTTTTGCCTGAATTCAGGCAAAAACCTTAAGATAATCATGCCTGTATATCACAACATAGGATATTATTGTATAACATTAATATTTTCCTGATAAAAGTTCTTAGATACTGCAAGTCATATTTCACTTAGAAATGAAAGAACAAGCCCATAGGCCTACTTAAGGTCGTTAGTATTCCAATATGATTTATCATTTTTTTGTCATTCATTCCTTTGGCCATGATACTTAAGATAGAACAAAAAATAACTCAGCCATTAGATAAGTTTCATAAATTTAAAATATAGTAAAGAAACAGTTGTTTGGAACCTGGACCCATAAATTGCTCACTACCGCATCCGCCTGCACTGCCACCCCTGGCACTTTTCATTGTATCTGGTGCCATTTTCACTGGCACTTTTCATTGTATCTGGTGCCATTTTCAAACGGAATTAAGTATGATTTACAATTTCTCCACACTGAAAGTATATTAAATTAAGCTTAAAATGAATTATCATATCAATCACTGTTGTAGGGCAAGAGGCCCAGAAATGGCAATAAAATTTATGTTACAATTTTTGAAAATGTATTAGTCCGGCACCCTTTTTTTGGTACCCAACTCACGACATGCCACCATGTATTTCTCATACCAAAAGTTTACAGCCAAAGCATTTTCCCTTAATTGCATTATACTGTCTGTTGAGATAACCATTTTTTGCCTTTTCCTGTTTTACATTGTTTGTTTATCTCCTTT
>JAUMTS010725897.1:0-12033 GCA_032273385.1 Ophiopholis aculeata | reverse complement strand
TGTGGTGAAAGTTTTCGAAAGAGTTGATCAAAATCAACGGGGCCTAGCTATGACTGCCAAGTTGTTAACAAGCCATCAGGTGATACACCACCTGTATGATACACCACCTGTACTTGTCTTGGGCTAAAATGGTGTTAAGGTACTGTGCCGTTGATCTAACAAACGAGATCCAACATTCATCCTGAATGTTTCTGTTACAATTGCCATCGATATATTAGAACTTGTGAAAGCAAAGAAGCTTCTGACAAAACATGGAAGTCAACTTGAAATCTTCAAATGCAATGTATGGCGTCCACATCATTGAAGTGAGGAATGTTAGTTTTGCAAATATTACAGTGCAAAACTTGGTGGACCTGGCCAGAGAAAAAAAGTTAAAACTGGTAGTCCAAAAGCTACAGCACCTACAGTTTCGCTTTAGAACACAGGTCCAGACTTGCCTAATTAATTGCCCATTAACTGTTGCTACACCAAGCCCTTCCACGGACCATGATTTAAATGCACCTGTACATACTGAAACAGATGGCAGCCCATCAAATGTTGCCACATCTAGCACTTCCAGACCATGATTTAAATTAACCTGTACATACTGAAATAGGTGGCAGACTGGCAGCTCATCATCTCTATATATCTGGGGCCGATTTTAATAACGTTTAAGTTTTAACCATAGTCGCTAAGGCTGATTTTATTCGCTAAACCAAAATTAAGTGATTAATTTCTTAAAATGGTTTCACTAAACTTTTAGCGATTGTTTCTCTAATTGCTAAATTTCAAATAGCGATTAAACTTTAGGGAGTGCTCTTAAGCACCTGCAAACAAGATATAACAGTGAAAAATAATCGCAATGCATCAATCACTATTTCATTTCGCGCCATTATTGTTATTGTTATTAACATGTTCAACTGCACATGTTAGTGGCAATTTAGACCAACGGGAAAAAGTTGTCAACCTGTGCTAGTACCCCCGCCCCATCAGTACTAAATGCAAAAGGGGTAAGGTTAGAGTGGTTAGCCCGAACGTAAGGGTGCAATATCTTACGACAGGAAAGATGGTAATATCTAACCATCTTACGAAGAAGCCCTCTCTTAATTAAAAACAGTGACATCAACCAAATTGACCGATCGTCTGATTCAGTTTACGGGAAGTTGCAAAATCATTAGCAAATGACTTTTAGGTACTGTAGATCAAAATGCTATCTACTGAAGATAGCAAATGACTTTTAAGTATTGTAGATCAAATTGCTATCTACTGAAGAAAGATAATAACCATTTGATAATTTCGATCACAATGCTATCTACTGAAGATAGCAAATGACTTCTAGGTACTGTAGTTTAAAAAGCTATTTACTGAAGATAGCAAATTACTTTTAGGTATTGTAGATCAAAATGCTTTCTACTGAAGAAAGCTAATAACCATTTGATATTTTAGATCACAATACTATCTACTGAAGATAGCAAATGACTTCTAAGTACTGTAGTATAAAAAGCTATTTACTGAAGATAGCAAATTACTTTTGAATATTTCAGATCAAAATGCTATCTACTGAAGATAGCAAATTACTTTGGTATTGTAGATCAAAATGCTATTTACTGAAGAAAGCTAATAACCATTTGATAATTTAGATCACAATGCTATCTACTGAAGATAGCAAGTGACTTCTAGGTACTGTAGTTTTAAAAGCTATTTACTGAAGATAGCAAATTACTTTTAGGTATTGTAGATCAAAATGCTATCTACTGAAGAAAGCTAATAACCATTTGATATTTTAGATCACATTACTATCTACTGAAGATAGCAAATGACTTCTAAGTACTGTAGTTTAAAAAGCTATTTACTGAAGATAGCAAATTACTTTTGGGTATTTCAGATCAAAATGCTATCTACTGAAGATAGCAAATGACTTGGGTATTGTAGATAAAAATGCTATTTACTGAAGAAAGCTAACAACCATTTGATAATTTAGATCACAATACTATCTACTGAAGATAGCAAGTGACTTCTAGGTACTGTAGTTTTAAAAGCTATTAACTGAAGATAGCAAATTACTTTTGGGTATTTCAGATCAAAATGCTATCTACTGAAGAAAGCAAATTACTTTTGGATATTTTAGATCAAAATGCTATCAACTGAAGATAGCAAATGACTTTAAGTTACAGTAGATCAAATGCTACTTACGGAAGATAGCAAATTACTTTGGGGCATTTAGATCAAAATGTTATCTACTAAAGATAGCAAATGACTTTAAGTAAGGGTAGATCAAAATGTTATTCACTGAAGGTAGCAAATTACTTTTGGGTATTTTAGATCAATATGCAATCTACTGAAGAAAGCTAACTACTTTTAGGTACTGTAGATCAACATGCTATCTACTGAAGATAATAAATGACTTTTAGGTAACACAGATCAAAATGCTATACACTGAAGATAGCAAATGACTTGTAAGTATGCAGATCAAAATGCTATCTACTGAAAATAGCAAATGACTTTGAAGTACTGTAGATCAAAATGCTATCTACTGAAGATAGCAAATTACTTTTAGGTATTGTAGATCAAAATGCTTTCTACTGAAGAAAGCAAATCACTTGTGGATATTTTTTAAATCAAAATGCTATCTACTGAAGATAGCAAATGATTTTTAGGTACTGTAGATTTTTTATACCAGCAGTGGGGCGTTTCATAAAGATTTAAATCAAGCGTAAGTTTGATTTTTCAAACGTAAAGTGGCGGGATCAAGCGTAACTTTACGATCAACTTTATCAGAGTTGTCAACGCTCTCGTTGCTATGAAAGATGAGCATGTGAAATGACCAGAGACACGGCAAATCAACAGATCTCAATGGGATTTTAAACAGTAATAAAATGATCTTGCATAAAGAACAAGTTGTAAAGTTGAAGAAATAAAGTTGAATTCCGGGGTTGAATTAGATCAAAACGTTGGCATTCTCTTTGTGTGTGTACACTGCCCTTTCCATTATCTTTGTAAGTTTTAGCACCAGTGTTCTCAACTAAGGCCACCTTAAATTGGTCCAGCATGTCGACCATTTATCCAGAGGAAACGTCAATTAAGTGAAGGCGCTAAAAACTTTTTTAATCCTTCAAGGGAACACTTGTGGTACCACTTAAAACCTGTTTTGACATCACAAACCCAGAAGAGGAGATACCAGATTTCTATTAATTCCCCTGAAATGGCGTGGTTAGCAATCTTAGAGCTCTAATAGTGAGTATTTTGATCCTCCGTACATGCAAAATGAACAAACATGAAACGCTTCCATTGTCGGCGCGATAATCGGGACAAATGCGTTTGCGAATTCAAGTCTTGTATCTCCCATTTATTTTTGTGATTGACAAACATGCATCATATTGTGTGGACTTGTTATCCAAAAGTTGTGAGGTTAGGTCCCCTAAAGGCCAGCATGTTGCGAATCTGAGCAAATCACTTAACCAAGTTGCATTGATACTGATGACCCGATGAGTAGGTGCTTTGGGGAATCTAAATGCTGATATGTTTGCGCCAGTAATTGGTCATTAGTTGTACATCGTCTAGTTTAAAGGCAAAATGGTTCTAATGATTCCCTGCTGCGCCTTTGTGGCCCCCGCATAAGAAGTTTACATTTAGGGCCCTATAAAGAAATTTTTACAAAATGACATATATTCTGCGATGTAACCGTGTCCGCGAGGCGGGGATAACACTTTCCGTTTGCAGTCCCGCCTCGCGGAGTTTTCGTTCCAAATTCGAATTCCTGCAAGCGGGTTTGTAACATTCTGATTACATTCCCGCCTCGCGGGTGTGTTGAAACAACTTCGCATTCCCGCTAGCTAATAGACGAAAAAAGTAACAGTCCCGCGATTCGGGGGATAACATTTTCCTTTTGCATTCCCGCCTCGTGAAATTGTTGTTTTGAGTTTGAGTTCGCAGTTTTGAATAAAAAGAAGTCGTAGGCCGTGAAAAGCAGTTTTCATAGTTTATTAATTTCGTGTCTATGTACTTAGGTGAACACGGAATAAAATCTAAATTATCTATAAACATGATAAAGCACAGATCTCTGTAACCCATCGTAGTGTATCTAAATCTATATGAATAACATGTTGATTCCCCTTTTTCATTTTTTTTCTAACACGGCGTAAATCTGAATATATCAATATGATCATCTGTACGTCCGTTATTGTGCTAACATGTTTAATAATGTATGTATACGCATGTAGGGCATTTTGTAGGGGAGAGTAGGGTAATGGCGAACGGCTATCTTTAGAGGCCTCGAAGTACAGGGTAAAGAAGACTTTTACTGAGATAAAATCATGACCACAAACTACAAGTAAAATAACTAGTTCCACATTTTTATTACTAGAAAATCTATAGTAACAAAGTTATAGCCAATAATAGAAAATGGCGTCGTTCGGGGTTACCCCATGCATGGGGGGGGGGGATCCCGATCTCTGTTTTTCCAATGTGGTTGTTAAATTTTGAAATAGGCCTATCATATTTCCAAGCTGGATAAATAAGTGGTTTGATATCATTTTGTGACAAACTCAATTATCTTATCAACTCAAAAAGAATCATCACCGCACACAACTATTGGTTACCATGGCGACGGTCACCGTTCGGCATTACCACAGTCATAAAAACGGCACGGAAATTGAGCCATCCATTAGCTTATTGTAACCCACTGCCATTTCATTTTATGTAGAAGGAATACTATATTGGACATAAAGTAGCAATATTTCATTTTGAATGCGAGTACAAATATTGTGCTCAAACGTGAAAAGTCATTTTTTGTCAAAAAAATGGGTTTTTTTGCAATTTTCCATAAACCAAATTAGACGATCGGTCAATTTGTTTGGCAGGTGTTAGTTCTTAGTTTAGGGTGGTTACATGTCCCCATCTTTCCCCTGTCCGAGTTCAGATATTGCCCCGTAACCCCACTTTATGATACCGTAAACCTATATTAAAGTTTTTATTTAAAACATTTGGATTAATTTTAATGCTAACATGCTCAAAAGTGTATACGCATACATATGGATTAAACCGAAATTAAAGTTTATTTCAACAACATTTCGGCTGATTATAATGTGAACATGCTCGAAAATGTATACGCTTGTATACGGATTAAACCTAAGTGAATGTTTTTATTTTTTTTTAAATTTGGGCTAATTATAATGTGAACATAAACCCAAACTATCGTCTTTATTTAAAAACATTGGGCCTTAATATAACGCCAATGTTGCATTTGTGTGACAACTTAATATATCATTTGATATAACTCATCACGCTTATTTGCCGTGTTCATGTTATTAAAACGTTAATTTTACGGAATGAAATGTAATATTCCTATAAACCGACATTAAGTTTTACTCTTTCTCAATAAAATTGGTGTAAACTTGCTCCACCCAGCGTCCGCCGTGCAAATAGTCTCACTCGGGAAATTAAGTTCGCACGGCGGCCGTGCGCCACTCAGTAAGTTTGGGATAATAACAGCTACTACTCAACTTTCCGACTCAAGTTCAATCTAGCGGGAATGCCGCATAAGTTGTAACCGGCGGCGGCGCGATGATTCGAAGCAGGGTGGTAACTTGAGTTCCGCGAGGCGGTCCCCGCTAGTGCGAGCGGCGGGAATGACAACTGAAAATGTTATCCCCACCTCGGCGGATCATTTCTTCATCTAATTTCCCCGCTGAGCGGGACTTGTATTCGTCAATTTTTTGAATACCCGCTATTGGGAATGCGAGGCGGGTTCAACACTCCCGCGAGGCGGTAATTAGTCAGGATCAGTTTTGAACATTCGCTCAGTCATGCCGCTAAGCACGGTGAGATCAAACATTCCCGCTTTCGCACTTCCTCTTGAGGAAATGCAATAAAATCGTCGTATATTGTAGACAAGGAAACTTTACTTTCCAGGACAAAATCGGCGAATTCATTGCAAGAGCCGGCAAAACAATACTAGTTTCAAGGTGTGCCCGTCCCGGGAGGGGTACTCACCTTAAAAAGGTATACGGGGATGTGCGGCCCTTAAGACCCCCTTTTCACGCTCTCACAGCAGTTCTCTAAGACCCCCATTTCAGCATGTCTCCGTTCTTTAAGACCCCCTTTTCAACAAAATCACAAAACTTTCCCAAATTTGCCGTTCTAGAGCCTAAATTTACGAAAATTTTCTTTCCAAAACCTAAAATTTGGCAAAATTTTCGTTCCAAAGCCTAAAATTGGTCAAAAATTCAGTTAAGGGGGAAATTAAGCCCCTCATTTTCGAAAATCAGTTCTTTAAGCCCTTATTTTCCCACAAAATCAGTTCTTTTAGCCCCTATTTTCCGGTACCTGCCTGTTCTTTAAGCCCCCATTTGCGGCCGCACACCTATACCAAAATGAAAGTTGAGTACCCCCCCGGGGTGCCCGTTTGGCTGCAATTTCTATTTGTGATGGGCCCGATGTCATATTTTGAAACTTACTGAACAAGAAAACTTTAACATTTGATTTTCTACTGTGTTCAACTAGTCCTCACTTCGTCATCGCAAGCGGCTGGATTTATCATTATTTTTAATCGGACGCATTGGCGTTTTTTGAAAGGCTTTGCGTTTCAGCAAACGCAGCCCGGTTGCGGCAGCCGCTGGCAATAGAAATGCAATCAAAGTGTAACTGTTTTCAACTGGCCATGTTCAAGCAAAACTCAACTTGACGCAACATGGTCAGTTCGGAAAAACTTGGGTTCAACTTCAAGTGATGGATACTGAGCGTTTCCATGCCGGCGGCTGCCGTAAATGGCTGCGTTTCTGCAGTAAAACGGAAAGCCTTTCAAAACAAATGCGTTTCGGGTATAAATCCAATTAACTTTAGACTTGATGCTGATTGAGCCATCAGGTCGAGACCTGGCAGAGTGACGTCATTGTTCACCCTTTGATTTGATATCCCATAATAGTAGCCTGCTGCTATCCCGTCGGCACCTTCGGCGTCTCCAAACTTCCGGCGCAAAATTCGGAATACATGTGTATTACGGTGCATCTGTATTACGTACCAGCTGAAGGAAACACGATAGAATTCATTTGTTTCTGCCAGCTAATAAGGTAAGTTAATCTTGTATTGATCAAATTATGATTGAAAATAGTTATGAAATGATACTTGAATTATCCGGAACGGACTAAACTGACTTCCTTTACCGCTGGGGTGAGACAAACAGATTCAAAATGTGGTTCCACACATGTTCCACGATGATCCGACCGATGATCCAGATCCACCATTGACATTGTCCATGCATGCCATGCATGATCCTCTGCTACTGAACATCGATCTCCTCTACTACATCAAATAATACTATACATGTAATACTATAGTATTAGTATTTAATGTATGTAGCTCGCTGGAGCGGACGTCGTCCTTCATCCGCCACACCGCTACGTGACAGACTACGCACGGGCGAAGTTTTTGATTTCCGACGAGATCAGATTTGTTTAGTGTCGGGAAAAACAAAAAGATTGTTAATTTTACGTCCACTATTTATGTTATTTTAGAAATTTATATGTCTTATGGTCAACAATATTGGTCCTGGAATATCAGTCTGAGCCACCTCGGACATACATGCATGCATGTAGCTTCTCCTCTAATTAATAATTTCTGTGTGGTGTTCGTGGCAGCACTGTATCATTTTACCGGTTGGATTTTGTTGAACCAAGTCTCATGACTCTACTCTAGAGCAGCGATGACACTGGACTGGCAGAGCTGACTGGCACTGCACAGTGAGTCACCCACAGACAGAAATCAAACCTGCAATTGATAGATAAGATAATTTTAGTACAATTCACATCACATCAGAATATGATATAATTAATTTTTGTCATGAATAAGAATTCAACCTTGCACATTGGTAAAACTAAAACAGCCTAAACCACATTTTTATTTTGTACAAGATAACAAGTTTCATCAACTTCAAGACAAGGGTTAAGGAAGGGCCAGGCTTTTTCTGATGAAAACAAGATAAAAACAGACCAAATACTTGAACAGACCAATTCTAAGACGAAGAAGCTGTCGTAATTTAGTCTTTCAGTTTAGGGTGTATTCTAGTAGTATTATGCAATAAACTAGAAAATCATATCAGGTCTGAACCTCGAGTCAAGTTGCGGCCTTCCGAGTTTTCGCAAATTTCGGCAAATTGGAGTCTGGGGTCATGTTCGGGGGGTCTTTAAAATCAAGGTGGGTCAATTTTCCCCCCTTTTTTTCCCTCTTTGGTATCTTTGCTGTTAAGATTTTACATTTTGGTTGAAAAGAGGTCATTATAACCTATAGTTTAAGAGAAGTAGATCTCCCAATATCGAAAAAATAAACTGCCATCGTCATAAAGGGTCTATTTTGACCCCCCTAAAAATAAAAAATTGACCCAAGATCTTGGATTTTTTGTTCAATTTCAAAAGACAACCTACCAAACAGCAGGTCCAAGCATTAAAGAGAGTTCAAATCCATATATTTACAGAGAAGTTGCCCTTCAAAATACCCACTTCATGTTGCGCTACATTTTAGGCCAATATTGGGTCAAAAAGGCGTAAATTTCAAATGGCCGTAAAATTGTAAATATAAACCACTGACTTCAATAATTGAATAATAGCAACATCAGAGAGATCATGGCAACACCTTGGGCTAGAATGGCCCTACTACTAGTTCAGTTGACACAGTTGGCATCAATATAAATAATGCACTACGCAATGTCCCAATGACACATGTTTACAATCTAACATGGCAAAGGCTATACGCACTACCATCGTGTGCATTTTTTCCAAATGGCTATTAACACGACAATACCACATGCCTTAATTAGACAATCTTAAATTTTTTGCGTTACCGTTCTCTGGTTGTAAAATAAGAATAGCCTAGTTTTTGGGTGTTTTTGTGCGATATTACTCTTAAGATGAGTGGTAAGCGAGCTCGTGCGCCACCAGCCTTTTGGCCACAGAATTATCAGATTGGCCTACATGATGAATTTACTGATTATCCCGCGAAACACAGACTGACCCGGAAGTTAAAGCAAGACACATGAGGGCGTACCCGAATTGAAGTTGACTTGAAATCAACTAGAGTTTGGAATAGCAGTGTGTGTGAACAGCCTCGATACAAATTAATTTATGCTAATCCGGAGTCGCTTCGAAAATAAAAATGAACTCGACTCGAGGAAAGACAACTTTTGAGTATGTCTGAACGGGGTATTAGTGTACTGTACACACACTAGTTCTATAGCACTTTACCATGAACTGTTGAGATATTTAAAAGTCTTTCAAATTTCGGCAGTGAACTTGGATTAAAAATTAAACAAAGTTTCTAACCTTTAAGCATGAAGCCTGTCTTAGAGTTCTCTGTCTCGGTTATTTTAACCATCATGAGCTGGACCTGGAGTGTCGCCATTATTGGGCATTATTGTTCGAAGCTTGCTCCTGTCTTCTTCTTATCTGTTCTTCGTTCAATCCTGGTGTGAACTGAAAGGGCCCGTATGCCATGCTAACAAGCTAACAAATAAAAATGATGGAAAATGTGGATGATATTTCTTAATTATAGAAGAGGTCGAGGAGACAAAAATAGTAAACTAGGGAAGGTACTTGACTTTAATTTCGATATAGGGTTGTGGCGCAAGTGTTGGAACAGGCTAGGAGGCTTACGGAACTGAACTTTGCCAAAACCGGGGCTTACGGAACTGAACAGTCGCCGAAATTGGGGTCTTAGTCTCTTAGAGAACTTAATTCATATACAAAATTGTGTCTTATTATGAACTAAATTTTAGCCAAAATATTGCCTTATGAACTGAATTTAGGGCAAATTTGAGACTACAGAACTAAAATTGTTACATGTTTTATAAATTTTAGCTGAATTAGTCTTAGAGAGCGGCTGAGGAGGCATGGAATTTATTACCCTTGGGTAACTTTTAAAATATTAATGTAATGTACATCAAAGTATACATTTTTGGAAGGGAATTCGGTCAGAGAATCTATTTTTGTCATCAATTTTGACCAAATATTCTAATTTTTTTAAAAAATCAAAAAAACAAAACTTTTTTGGCTCAAAAATTTATGGTCAAGCTACAAAAATAGTTTCGGGTAAATAATG
Source organism: Ophiopholis aculeata (assembly GCA_032273385.1). Lineage (NCBI taxonomy): Eukaryota > Metazoa > Echinodermata > Ophiuroidea > Amphilepidida > Ophiactidae > Ophiopholis > Ophiopholis aculeata. The sequence goes on along the minus strand of JAUMTS010725897.1, from coordinate 1,968 downwards.
CCCAAATTACTGGAATTTCATGTTAGGACATATGCCTAGGAACGGTTTTTCTCAAATTTTTATTTCATCTTATATAGATCTTTAGAATTTTTGACCAAAAAGTGCAGACAATTTTGATTTTTGTTTTTGATTTTCTCATAAAATTAGCTCTTTTGTTCAAAATTGATGCCTAACATAGATTTTCTGACCAAATTCCCTAAAATTTTACCAAGATTAAAAGTTACAGAGCTTGATAATTACACCGTTATTTGGGTTTGCACTACCGTTAAGGGCCGCACATACCAGTATCACCTTTTCAACTAGTAAATTACTGTACAAACCAACAAAATCCTAACTTATGGTGTGTTCCTCCCAGTCCCCACACTCTGCACAAAACCTGGCAACTATGAGTGTTCTGAATATTGCAGAAAAGGGTACATTTTTTAGTGTCAGCGCGGACCGCGAAATCACGAAAACAGGGGGTATTTGAAGAATCAGTCTCTGCGAAATTCGAAAAAAGGGGTATTTTGCCAAATTGCCACGGTTCTGAATCCTTGCACTGAAAGCCTGGTCCGGGACCTGCTGAGACAGGAACAGTCAGTGCACCAAAAACAGTTTGATATATGCCGTGCGCATACAGCTTCAATAGCTTGCATGCAAAAACGTGATGCAAACATATCTACTGGGATCACAGAGGGAACCAGCAAAACCCGGAAGTGAGTTTTGCTGGGAAAATTTGACAACTCTGAATTGCAAAATTGCTTCAGATTTGGATTTTCGCCCAAGATTTTACTATTTGTGCACGTAAAAGTTGTTTGAAAAGGGGTGTTTGAAATTATTGTCATTGAAAACCAAAAATAGGGGGTATTTCTGACCTCAATTTTGTCTGCGTTTTTGCCAAAAAAGGGGTAAAATTAATGAAACTCTGCAATAGGGGTACTTTGAAAAAATGAAGAACATACATGGTTACCAGGTTTTGTGCAGAGGGGGGGGGGGAGACTTAAACTTAGTAATACACTTTCGAATTAAAAGTCCGAAATAGGAAACACACAGTGACAAAATATCAGAGAACTAGAGCAGTTCTCGGGTTTCGCGATTTCTGGGGTTTGTGGGGTTTTGCCGTTAAATATCGGAACCTATTTTAGTTACTTAGAGTTTGTATTTATTAATTATTCTAATTAACGATGTTGCTGGGTAGGTTAGTTTGATCTGATTTTGTCGTTTGGTACTGGTACTTGTGACGTGGTTTTGGATCCAACCGTGTGTAATGAATAACAGATTCCCCGTAAATGAGTGTCATAGTGCCCATAGTACTGTGTAAATTGTCACAGCACACAATTTCACGCATCAGTTGTTTCATCGTAGTCACCGTGTATTCCGTGCAACAATTATATAATGTTGGATGACATTGAGTGTTAAATGAGAATATAACGAATGAGCCATGAAAATATCGAACGAGTCGAAGACGCGTTCGATATTTTCATGGCGAATGCGGTTTACGATAAGGATAATGCACGAGTAACGCTACATTCGTGCAAAATAATGGCTGAGGGGCGAAGCTCCGAAGCCATTATTTGCACGAATGGAGCGTTACGAGTGCATTATCCGTTTTAACACCCACCGTTTTTTAAAGTTTTGCTATTGGTTTAACTGTTCATTATTTGCACGATTGAAGCAATTTACCAAACATGTAAGGTAGGAGATATTTTGAAGAATTAAAACGAAAATATATAATTACTGTGGTGTCAAGTGATACTATAAGATTCTTCAAGGCAGATCAAGAACCTCAGTGGCTATTAGATACCGCATATCATTTCTGTGGTGTTTAAGTTATAATAAGGGACAATTAGCTATAATAGCTGGTTATAATTAACCCGGCAATGTACGTTTTATTTTATCCTTGGACTGTTTCGATTTCCTAACTTTTGCTTTTATCATTTAACAAACCAACTCATTCTTAAGTTTGTAACTATTCCTTTTGCCTAACTT
>JAUMTS010725786.1:0-12037 GCA_032273385.1 Ophiopholis aculeata | reverse complement strand
ATCGCCAGTTGTGACGTATTCGGACTTAGTCTGAGTAGTACTTTTTAGTACTCAGGGGCGTTAGGGTTAATGACATTGTAATCACGTTTTATAATTACTCTCACAGATTGATAGAGAAATAGCAAGGAAGTAACCAACCAACGCCATGATTGACGTGACCATCAAAACGCTGGATTCAAGGACCAGGAGTTTCTCAGTACCTGAGCAGGTGAGAAAGAATAACACCAGTTCATTCACTTCATGGTTTTTGCAAAATGTGTATTTGCATAAGAATAAATATTCACATAACAACTCATAAGGCCAAAAAATAAATGAAAATTATGCAAATTTCTGTATTTATAGTAAGTTTTGGTGGTCAATAAATTTGTTTTTTTTGGGGGTTGGGCTGAACATTTGGGTCGAACGGTGTAGGAGTGTAACAGTAGGACAACAAAATAATATTTATTTTTGACCTAGTAGCAAAATTTGTATTAAACAGTATGCCTCCTTCACCCTGTCACAGCCTGCTTGGGGTCAAAAGAGAGACAAACTATTTTACCAAATTTATTTCGAGTTAGTAAATATAAAAAAAAATGAATTGCTTTTTTTTGTATTTACACTAAGTTGAATTTAGGTGTTGGGAATATTCATGCGATTTTATGCCAGTGTAACCTTACCAAGGAGCAACCAAAGTACACACGCTCGTTTCAAGTTCCGTGCTGCAAATAACAGTGCACAAGGCTAATATTACAGCACACATATTTTTTTACAGCAAACAAAGGTGCGCACAATCCCACCAGATAGACCATGTGGCTTTTTCAATGTCAAAATGCCAATTTTAGGGTGCTAACAAATATAGTAAAGCATTTTCTATTTCAAATAATAGATGGCAATGAAATTTATAAGACATTCTAGAATTGTATTTTTTGAAGAAAAATACATTTTGGATTTCACCAAAATAGCTTCCCTTAACAGTTCCTCCTAGAATAGCAGTGCTTTGTCACTGAAGGAGCTTCCCTATATAATGAAAACTCATACTGATATTTATATTTCAATATGTTGCTTCTTTTCCTTGTTACAGATCACTGTAAAGGAGTTCAAGGACAGGATAGCCAGCTCAGTGGTAAGGCAAATGTAAACTGTTTTCTCTTGTCAAGATTGTTCTTTGGGAATCACAATGTTTTTACTCAGGTCTCAATATTTTTTTTAAATAGTTCCCGGTCCAATTATCAAAATGTATAGTTTATTTCATTTTCGGGATGTAAACGTTATCCGCTAATTTACAGTTTAACATGAAGGATACACACAAATGTTGAGCTTTAAATTGCAGATAAGTTTAGTATGCCCTTAATAATAATAATCTCCCAATATATTTTTAGGAACATGAGGCTTCTAAAAGAGTTAAACATAAGAAACATCCCCTCACTAGCTAAAACCTATAGTTCCTTTGCAGTAAATGATTTACACTTTGCTACCGTTTCATTATCTTTCATACCAAATTTACGGTCAAAAATCATTTTATAACAACTGATGAGGTATAAAATGTTGCAAAATAACAGTAAAGAGCAGCATTGCTATTGCACACACATACCAGCCCCGTAGATGACTCGTATCAATTACTGCTCAATATGCCAATCGTTTTTGGTGTCAATTGTAACCCAAAATGTCTATTTGTAGAAGCTAACTAAAAACTTTTGAGTAAAAAATGACCAAATTGCATGATGATAATTGAGTGATGGCTGCTCCACTCTCTCCCAGATTGCCTCTTGCACACCTCTTTCGAACCCCCATTCCTCTTTATACAATATAACAACAAAGAGCGCCTACATTTCCTCCTGTCACATGCGTGGGACCGGACACTGAAGGAGATTCCTCGCCGTTTGACACATGATCAACCAACTGACTCACATGATCAACCAACTGACTCACATGATCAACCAACTGACTCACAAATTGGCTGAAGTTCACAGATGTTGGCGTAACTAAATATTTACCTTTTTATTATACTGCAACTGGATGAATAATCTACATCAGGATGTAACTGAGGAATCTTTTAAAAATTTGTTATTTTCAGGAAATCTCTGCCGAAACCCAACGTCTGATCTTCCGTGGTCGCGTCCTTCAAGATGACAAGAAGCTAAATGATTACAATGTCCATGGACAGACCATACACTTGGTAGAGAAGCCGCCTCCATCCTCCAGACCGCCACCCTCACCACAGCCCCCTGCCGGGTCACAACCTGGTGAAGCAGGGGGGCAAAATGGCAACAGCTTTTTTGTGGGCGCTATTACTTTACCAGCTGAGGTGACTGAGGCCAGAGATGTACAGGTATGAGAGTTGAGATTCATTAAATTAAAAGGGCGCGGATGATGTAGAAAAACCTTGTTCCTCTCCTAGGCCACTCCATCACCATAGCCCTGCCAATCTGGTGAGGGATTGATTGTAATAGAAAGGCACCATCTTTTTTGTGGTAGTTATAACTCTACCAGCTATGGTCACATAGGCAAGAGATACATGTGCAGATATGATAGAGTGGTAGAGTGAGCTGCTTGTGTAGAAATCAAAGGGATATGGTGCAGAGAAGCCATCCAATATCCCAGGAAAGCCAATGATAGAGAATTTCAATAGCAACATAACATTACATTTTATAATTGCTGACATTTTTATCCCCCAAAACCAATATTTCTCTAAAAATTTCGTAGTTTTTTATAGACTTGTGACAACTTCAATGAGTTATAATATATTTTCATAAGAGTTCTGGCTACTTCATCTTTGACATCCTAAGGATGTGTTGCGCAGTTGACGCTGCCTTACAATGTTAATTAGAGACTTTGCATTTGTCATCTCATAGACTTGTGCATTGCTCACTCGATCAAGGCGTTTGATGTTGAGAATGATCCTGGAACAGAGTGTGGCAAGAGCATTTATCTTGTTTTCCATGTTGCCTGATGGTACCCATCATATCATAGTCACATATTTATATTTTTACAGAGAATTGTCCAGCAGGTTGTGTCAGATATGGGAGAAGTTGGACGTAACGCCAGAGTCACATCTAGAGCATCTGTGAGTTGACATAAAACAATATATGTGATGTGATCAAGCAAAATGAGTCTTATGACTACAATTTTCAATTTAGATTTGTCAACATGAGCCAATTGTCCATTACAAATGCTACACTTTGATTTAAATCCCATCACAATCGGACATCTGGTTCTAGAGATATGACAATTCTATGCTTTTCCTGAACAATGAAAAAAAAAATCACCTTTCTTGCCTTATAACTCAAAATCAATATTACCGACGTCCGACTCATTCCCCTTGATCATGTCACATATGTGACCGTCCACGACAAATCGTTATGAAGTTGCAATTTTCAGAATTAATATTTTTATTTTTATAAAATCTGCATAAAAATATATTAGCTTTAAAATAATAAATTACATTTAGTAATTGGTTTGCATTTCGGCCTTTAAAAAATCAATAATCCAATAGAATAGTCTTTGTTTCCTGTTGAATACTGTGGAGTTTATAGACCTATAGCTATGAATTGGTCCTGGCGATTTCAAAACCGGTTGGTCGTTGATGGTCACATATACAAGCAAAATGAGTCGGAAATCGCAAATGTTGCAGCAAAATAAAGGAAATAAAGTATTCTGTATTTGTATTGTTTTTACAACAGTTTTACCTCTCATATCTTTGAAACCAGCTAATTTTTTATTTTTTTGCATAATGTAGCTTTCAAAATGATACATTAAATCAAATTAAATCAATTATAGATATAACAATTGGTTCTGACTGACTTTAGACTCATTTTGCTTGATCATATCACATCACATATATTGAGTGTTTCACATCAATCTTTTTTCCATCAATATTCCACGAGTGAGCAGGTTCCAGCAGCACATTAATCACGTCAGACACATCCCAGGATGATTATAATGCAATTTCATCTTTAGAATATCACATCGTAATTTTTGGACAATTATAATCCTTTCCACAGCCCGATGGTTCATCAGTGGAGGTACACATAAATTTGGCTCAATCAATATTCCATAAGTGAGCAGGTTCCAGCAGTGCATCAATTACTTCAGACACCTCCCTGAATAATAACAACCAATTTGATGTGGTCCATATCACATTATAAGCTAATTCTCGAAAATTTCAATCCTTTCCACAGCCTGATGGTTCATCAGTGGACGTACACATAAATCTTGGCTCAATTAATATTCCACAAGTGAGTGAATCTCAGCAGCGTGCCAATCACATCCGGCAACTCCTGAGACAGGCCAATCTCATACTGGACAGGCTGGAGGTAAGAAATTAAAGCAGTTTCGTTGTCAGCCTATGCAAGTTTTAACACAGATCCATAAAGCGGGCACATTTTTCACAGCACGGTTTTAACTGCTAAAATATTGTAAAATGGCAGTTTTTGATAATTAAGTAGGAAAGATGTACGCTTACTTACAAATATCATGATCATTCATACATGGTTTGAAAAATGGTTTGAAAAATGATTGAAAAGTGGGGGGCATTCATTAGAGACAATAAGGTATTTTACATTTATACACCAGTCAAACATTCGTTTTCCACTCATGTGGAAAAATGTTACAAATAGAAGAAATGAGCGGTTCACATATTTAAATTTATTTGCAAAATTGGATACACAGTACTGAAGAAGTGGTCTTTTTTACGCTATTCTTTTTGCGCTAAAAGTACCAAGCGCAAAAACATAAAACACACAAATATATAAAATAGAAAATGTTGGGGAAACGCCACATGGACCGATTCTTTTTTCTATTTCGATGGCCTTTTTGATCACTGCGTGATCCCAGAAGGAGAGCAATGTTAAAATTCTGTTAAAATTGTACAATGACTAACACTTCTTATTTTGAATACACAATCAAATATATTTTTTAGCAAACTAATGAGCAACAAACCTGCAACCTGCTCAATACTTACATTTTTGCACCAATCATGGACACATTATGTTTTTTCATTCATTTTAACTTATGTAGTCTGCAAGGACCTCAGCAAGGACAAATGACTGAATGCTGCCATTACACAGGATGCATAGAATTCTAGTATCTCCCCTTATTTTTAGGAACGTGTAGTCTAGCGGAACAGCGCGCGATTCAAAATTCAAAGGTTGTGAGTGCGAGCCTCGCTACGGCCAACGTGTTGTGAACCTGGGAAAATCACTTTACCATACTTGCTTTGTTGACCCGAGTGCATTGGGTAGCTGTTAGGGGGAATATCATAATCTAAGTGCTCTTAAGTTTGCACCAGTATTTGGCCATTGGTTGCAAATAGCCTAGTTTAAGGCTAAATGGTTCTAAAGATTTCCTGATGGCAGCGTAATACTAATGGCCTGCGCTTTGAAACCTCTGAAAAAGGACCATAATAAGTGCCGATTATTATTTATTATCATTATTAATGATTTTGTAGCTTGATCATCAATGTCATATTTCTGTACACATACACTTTCTTTGTTCTACACTTGCAGACACCACCTCACTTGTATCACCAATTACCGCCTCATCCTAACCAGGCAGGTACACAAACAGAGCCACCCGCAGAAGATATGGATACCTCCCCCGATGCAGCATCTACTGGTGCAGCCAGTGGGGAACAGAGTGCACATCCTGGTGCACCCGGGGGCGATACTCCTGGGTCTACTGGGACGTCAACTACTAGCTCTGGGTCAAATGGTGGACGGGGCCAAAGGAGAAATGGAAATGGACCAACGTAAGTGCAAAATTGTGTGTAATATGTTTTGATGTGTAGACTGGTGAAACTTTTGACTTCAAATTGCATGGTCATAGACACTATTCATGCTCAATCATTTCGGGATTAAAGCGAGACTTGGGTGTCAGGGCGCAACTATAGCTCGTGTAGAAGCGTGTGGCTTGAATTCTAAACACAGGCTTTGACGATCAGGGTTACAGTGTTTTGCCACTCAACCATGGCTTTTGTTTGACAATCGCCACATCATGAATAGTGCCTATTGTACAATGGTTAAACTGATGGTGTGCAAGTATATGCAAAGTGATTTGTTTATTGGTAAGTTTAAATTTCAGTTTCAGGTCCATCAGATGAAGCGTAGTATGAGCATTATTGCGCTGAAAATTCAATCAGAATGGGACTCGTGTTTGCAATATACAAATTGGCTTATAACATTAAAAAAAAAACCTAAAAATTTACTAGACTTCTGAAAGGATATCCTTCAAATGAAACAACAAATCATATCAATAACCTTTAATTGTTTTTTTAAGCCGCTCATCTAACCAATTTCTTTTACTTGTAAGTGAAGATTCCTTCAAATAACACAACAAATCAGATGACCTTTAAGGGTTTTTTTTAAGCCGCTAACTATTTTTGTTGTCATTTGCAGTGAAGTTTCCAAGAGCACTAACTCAATAGATTTTAGAGCGTATAACAAGTGGTCGATTTTCCAAGTCGTGTAATATGGCAAGATTTAAATTCAAACATAATTTCTTTTTTTCAGGCATCCTCGATCCGTAGTCATGGCTGACATATTAAGAGATGTGAATCAATTGAATAGCAGACTCCAGCCGCATTTAGACAACTACCAGGAAGTGCTACGCACAGATCCATTGTATCCGGCAGATGAGGTAAGGGGGATTAAACACCAAGATAGGGTACCCAGATAGTTACTCTATAGCGGTTTAATATTCGCGCTTTTCGCAGTGGATCAGGTAACCGCGAATTTTAAACCACCGTGAAAATATTTGTTGCCGATAGAACTTGTCCAGAATGATTGCAATCGTGAAAAATTAACCTCGCGAAAATATTCCGCTATACAGAATTTAGAAAATAAAAGGTGGGTTGTTTTGTTTTGCTTTAATTGTGGTGAATACCGACGCCCATCTATTATGACACCATACAAGATGGGCAAATCAAAATAACCCATCTTTTATTCTCATTCTTATTTAGAATACTGTTATTTTTGCATTTTTTATAGTGATTTATTTGTCAACAAATATTGTAACATCATTTGGTTGGCATCATTTGAATAATTACGCTTCTCTTGAAAAAGAAATGTTTCAAACCAAAAGGGTAAGCAATTGAGAGGTGCGCATAGCTGTTTGCATTAAAATGCAGCATGCAAGCAGGGTACCTGAGTAGACATTGATTGCCAGATAAAGTATACCTCCTTTCCAGTGTGTGATTATTGTGCTTTTACTGTAGGGGGAATATAAGAAATGATCTGAGTGATAAAATCACCAAATCATACCTGGTATTATGGTGAAACTGCTTGCCATGCATTTTCCCCTGAAAAAAACCTGTTTGAGTCAATCACAAATTGTGCACAAAATCAGTACCTTAAATTATGAAGTTTTATTTCTCTGTAGTTTGGAAATCGCCAGGAAGCCCAGCGTCTACAAAACCTGACGTCCCAAGTGCTGCATATTATCAGTCACATCTATCACAGCGTATCGGATTGTACCGTGGATCTACGAAGTGCTCCACCAAGAAACCTTAACGCAACTCCAATCGTGCCGACAATGGGAACACCAGGTTTTGGACCAATTCCTATGCAGGTATGAGATCATTTTTCTTTTGTGGTATACTCAAATCCGATTTTACGCTTTTCTACACCTCAATAAGCCGCCATGGCTGGGGTGCATCTAGTTGACCCAAGCTGATGAGTATTTGGGGCAAATTTCAAATTGTATTCAATCACATATGCTGAAGTTTCAATCCTGATTACAATACATATACACCAAATTAGGTACTATAAGCACCTTTCAGGTTGAACGGCCACAAATAATGCACCCCAGTTGTGGCCGTTCAATTTTTAACCATGACTTGGCTGATCAAATTTGTCTATCTTGATAAGGGAAATGAGAGTGTCGAATGGTTTCATGAAATGTCACCGATCATACAACGTTTAATCTGTATTAAGTCTCCTTTTTAGCCACTATAAGAGCACTTGTTTTTGAACCACTTCCATGTTCATGAATGTGTTAGGTATTGCATCAAAAATGTCAGATTTTTCCTGCCTTTTTGGTGTGTATTTTATGCGTAGATGCCATTTTTCAGATTTTTGTCTAAATTCAGGTTTTTCTTGGTCCAAATTCTGAATTTAGGCTTTACTTCGCTCAAATTATTGCACTTCAATTTGTCTTCAGCCTGTTTAGAAGCATTCAGGATGTTAAATTGCTTCAGGTTTTTTCATGGATACTAAGTGGCATCTCTGATAATGAAAACTGCAATATGATCTGAAAAAGCTCCTCTCGAATGCTGAGGACACACTCCATTATATTGAATGAAATAAACAATTACATGGCTTGGTCAATCACTCTTTGACTTTTGGGATCCTAAGAGTTTTAGTGTGTGATTAATTTCTTTGAGCAATTATACACAAGGCTAATATTAACTATGTATTTCATGTATTGGTTTCTAACTTTATTGCAGGTGAACATAGGCCATGCACCAGGTGCAAACAGGAACACACCACCAGCCGCAAACAGGAACGCGCCCCCAGCCACAAGCGCTCAACAAACAACTAGTACATCACAATCAACGACTTCAACGCCCTCAACTAGTGCTAGCACTGCTGGCACAGCAAGTACCACTTCGACTCCCAACGCTGGACGTGGACAAGCGCCCACTACACCAGGCCAGCCTACGATTCAAGTCACCAATAGCACTCGCACGTTTGTGATCAGGCCAAACACCCCAGGGGGCGTTACACCGAATCAGCCGGCTGGAGGCGCTAGGAGTTTTACTATCAGAGGACCGGCTGGTATGACGATTAGAGCCCCAGGGGGTGCTACTATAAGGACCGGTATGCCCCCAAATCATGCGGCACCAGGTGGGCCTGGGATGGTTAGAGGTGATTATTTGAGCTGATTGTATCTTAGAAATGGCTTTAAAACTCAACCGTCAGTTGCCGTGCAGTTCAGTGTGGTTGAACTGCTCGTCATCGTTAAGCACAATTATCAATAGAAACTAGCTTCAGCCACACAGAACTGGGCCGAAATGCCTAAATCCATAAAGGTCAATATTTAATCACACTGTACATACGGCCGAGTAAAAAATAAAGCACGTAAAAAACTGGAACATGTTTGGTGTAATGAAAAATAGGAGGCAGGCCCTTTTGATTTTGTATTGATAAATCATTTTTTTTTTTTGTCCTCTTTTTTATGACCACGCAATAAAATTGCACATAGTTTATTAATCATTTTTGCATGTATCTTTTTTAGGACCACACATCCAGATTCGTCATGTTCAAATGCCAGGTGGCGGAAGTGGCCAGGCAGTACCATTGCCACCTGAAGTGATGCAAGGTCTTATAGGAACACTGATGGCACAGGCTCAGCAACAGGCTCAACAGGCCCAGCAGCAAGCACAGGGTAAGTGTGTGAGTGATGAGTAATTTATTCTGAAGTGGCATAGGTGGCAAAAGTGGCAAATAGCCTTGCCACCTCAAGTGATGCAAGGTTTAATAGGAACACTAATGGCACAAGTCCAGCAATAGGCTCAGCAACATGCACAACAACATGTACAACAAAATGCACTAGGTATGTGTTTCAAATGATGAGTTGGATTTGAAGTGGCATAGGTGGCAAAATATATTTTTTTCAACTTTTTTCCCCCTACTTCTTGTTTAGATATTTTGAATTGTATATACACTAATTTACTCGATTTGATCTCACAGTCAAATAAATCATAAGATAAGACAAGAACTACTTTGCCAACTCAAGGGGGGGGGGGTAAATTTAGGGTCAGGCGGGTTATGTCAATACAACAATTTTATTTTGTTTTCGGACTTCCAAGCATCACCACTGCCCTGCCCAACACATCCCACACTCAGTGTATGATATTGTCTCATGGAATCAGAGACAACTTTCACAACACTACCAAGCACCATAATATTTTTCTTTCTTTAATATCATAATATAATCGTATGGCTTTTAATGTTTTAATTTGCAGCATGGCTAAGAATATTTTTCTTTTCAGAACACATTTGAATTATTTTTGACCATCAGATTTTGAAACCTACATAATATTAAGGATGCAAATGCATTATAACAGAACTCTCAGATAAGATTTGCATGGGTTTGTCTAAGGTACATTTGCACCCATGTGTATGCCAGTGTGTTCTAGTTACGTGTGCATTTCAACTTTTTAAGGTAGGTGTGGTTAACTTTGCTGGCTGCTTCAAGGAAGACAAATTGGACTATTATAAACCAAGAATATTTTTTCCAAAAGCTGTGAGAATATCATTGCTGTCGTATGAATGCTATCGATATCCATAGGTTTCAAAATTTGATAGTCAATTAGGTTTCAAAATTTGATGGTCAATTAGGTTTCAAAATGTGATGGTCAAAATAGTTTTTAAACTTGATAGTCTGAGAAAAGATAAATTATTAACGTTGCATATGGTGATCACGCCAATTGGTGATCTTTAAGCCCAGTCAGTGACTCCAGTTTGTGAGTGAGCAATTTTATGTCAGTCTTGTATTACATTTGACATTTGTCAATGTACACATGTGTTAGTGAACTAGGGTAACTGTCAGTAGTTTGGAATTTGGAACTGTGCTGTACTGACTGACAGCTGCACTGATGACTGAAGTCACTGACTGATATTTACAATATTTATGAAATCACTATCTGACTGCATGAAGTAATATGAATAAGATGTTGTTTGGAAGGCCAAGACTCACTTTAAGCTTCCAGGCTTGATTATAGTTAATTTTAACTTTAATCTCTTGTCAAGATTGCTTTTGATATCATAAAGCTTATAATTCTTCAAGCCTGCTTTTCAAAAGTCTTGCTGGTCCTATTTATGACATGCTGTGATTTTGAGAACAGCACACACATTTACGCTGTCTAGACTATAGCTTTTTGATTCCATCTCCCATGTTGTCCTTTTGAACAAGTTGCATCGCATATATGGTTTCAGGGGTCCATTATTAAACTGGATTTCATCATTCATTTAAACCGCAGGCAAAGGGTTGTTTTTTCGCAGCCAAATGTCTGATATCGTCTCCGTTCTCTCTGGTGTGCCCCAGGGTTCAGTTCTGGGGCCCCTGTTTTTGGTTCAATGGTTCAATTTATTTGTTTTCATCTCATTTACAAAAAAATGCAGAATGATATTACAGTAAAAGTTTTTCAATATTTATGTTAATGATCTGCATCTTCATCTCCGCTCCAAAATTGTCCAATGTTAAGATGACACTTTTATTCTTCTTACAATTAATAACGAAATGGACAATAATAACCTAGTAATGTCATATCAATTCTTGAAATGAGGTCATGTTTAGAAGACATAATTAACAATGTGTTCTTGTTATAAAGTGAGCATTTTTTATCAAACTATGGCACTCCTGAGCTTGGCTATTAAATACACATTTTCAAAAGTTACTAATTTAGTATGAAATAACTTTTCTGTCATATAGGCCACAACCAGGGATGACGTCGTACCTTCAGTCAACAACGGTGGACGTACAACACAGTGCAGCACCACAAGCCCCAGCACAATCCCTGTCATCATCAGTGGCATACCCTGCACAACAACAACAGCCTAATATTACGCAACCCCCACCTAGGTCAGCGTCGTCTGCTACCAGGGAGTTGGACGATCTCATGGCATCACTGTCAGACTTCCAGGTAATTATGATTTAGGGTTCCCTGCCACACAGGGGAATCAGAGAAAATTCGTGTTTTTTTTTCAGAGACGTAAAACTCGTCGTTGAATGGAAAAATTAGCAAAGTTGTCCAAAAAAACTCATTGAATCAGAGTGGTTCAAGAGATAATGTGTTGTTCAGGGTGGGGAAAAAACGGGAAATCGGGAAGCTCCTTCCCGGGAAATTCTGCCGACTCGCTGGAAATTTAATATTTAAAAAAAAAAAAAAAAAATTAAATTAAATTAAATTAAATAAATTTAAAAGTTTTTGTTTGTTTGTTTGTTTTTTTAAATCATAAAAATTAAAATGGGTCGGGATGCAAATTTAGACAGTGGTACACAAGTGGATTCAGACTGAGTTTTACAAGTTACTATAAGCTTCTTTATCACCAAAAAGGGT